>JACJUY010000895.1:0-10518 GCA_014220935.1 Platorchestia sp. MABIK
CTCCGTGCTGTTTTCTTCGTCTTTAAATTCTTAATGATAGTCCGACTCAGGAGTGTAAATTTTACGGAACGTATTGACGAATCTCATTTGCCTGGTATCTCCATTGCCGAATACTCTCCCTTGCTCATTTTTTATGATTCAAGACGTCACACAACAGTTTGGAATGTATGCGTGGGTATTTTGATCTGATCGCCTCAACGCTGGGATTTGCAAACATGCTTATTTGTATGTGTGTACGTATATGGGTGTGTGTGCAAATGGATGTGCATATGTGCACATACACCTGTGTGTACTGGACTAGCAACTGGTATATAAACTATGAATACCAGCCTTTTTTCTCACTCTCAACTTTTAACACTACCCAACACATCATTTCATTCTATTATTGCAAAGCAATCCAAAGCTTAAACATCTTATACATGTAAAATGTGGTACCTATGTGTGTTTATCAAATGCAGACATTTTACGCCATATTTCAAAGATTATGTGATTTTTTTCTAACATGAAACCATTATTGGGCATTCATGTTTTCTTTCTTACTCACGTTCAAAAATGCTCTGGTTAGGCTAGTGTAGTGCAATTATCATATCATGTCTTACGCTCTAGAGTATACTATAACAACCGCGCCTAAGCCTCGCATATTTTTGGAAATATTTCTGTACTTGGGAACCGTTGTAAGACAATCGTTTTCATGTTTCTGACTCAGATAGACTGTTTTGTGCCACTATTTCTAGTACGGAAATTTCATAAAATTCAGGCCGTTATAAAAGGTATTTTCTCGGTGTTTCTCAGTTGGAATGCTAGTTTATACTGACTAGTTTACGCTGATATTTACGCACATGTTACTTGTGTATATGTGTACGTGTGCACGCTATGCGTGCGTAGATGGGTGAATGTGTCACTACGTAATACTTCATTTCACTCCATTATTATAAAGCATTTATAAAAATATATATATGTATATATATATATTTATATATTTATATAAATATATATAAATATATCTATATATTTGTTGCGCGGTCACCCACATTTGATAAATCAGACGCTTATGAACCAATAATCTTCTCGATACAATATATAATTAAACATCGCTAGAATATTTCATTAGAAATTGTAAGCAGCAACACATACTGAAAAAGTCGCCACGAATTTCCTTTGCTCATTATCCTATATTTCAGAACATCGCACAGCATTTTAAAGAACGCGTATGTCTTGTGATTTCCTCGATGCATAGAAATGTATTTGTGTATGTTTACGTGTTCGGTGTATGTATGTGCGTAGGTATGTCTGTGCACGTATATGTGTATATATTTATATGCACATGTGTGTACTAAGCCGACAACTGGCATTTTTAACTAGAGATAATGGTCTCTTCCTGTTCACTCTCAACTTGTACCATTACCTAACTCGTCATCTCTTTATTATTGTAGAGCATTCACGTACAAAACTATACATTTTTTGCGTGATCATCCATTTATATTTAAAAAAATGCATATCAACTAATGATCGTTATGTTAAAATGATTTAATTAGAAATGCAAAACTTGTAATTTTCGTGTTCCTCCTGCTTATGCTCGTACATATATTTTTTTCTTTCACGCTCTCGTTGAAATAACATTTTGGAACATCGGCCGAAACAAGCGATTCATAAAGTATTTCCTGGCGTCAAGAATTGCGAAGTTTCATGTCATGTATGTGTAAACTGTCAAAAGTCATGAAGTTGTGTTATCTCTTATAGGTATCATTACATGTATCATCAAATGTAGTTTAAAGCAAGATTAGGAGTACATTGCCCTCAATCAATTTTCGACTAGTGACATGGGTATTACAATACTCGTGTGTGTATCATCTAAGTGTATTAACTTTAAGATATTTAAAAACCAATGATGGTACTATTGTACCATCTGTATTGGAAATAAACTGTTTTTCTTTCTTTTTTTCTTTTTTCTACGTTCTCCTTCCAACTTTGACCTCGTTTCGTCAACTTCTTTCTCAGCTTTCTGTGTCTATACGCCTTGTGCATAAATTCTGAATTCCCTTAACTTCATACTAAATGGTGTCTTCTTTCCTCTTTGGAACGTCTTTGTTACGGTTAGGGAGGCTTAACCTAACATATGACGCGTTCGGTGGAAGAGCGACGCAACCTCAAATTCATACTTTCTCCACAATAAGATGTTAAGCGTTTGGGGCATAAAGATACTACTTACAAACAAACTTTGACTTTTCAGGGGGATACAACTATTGTCTCTATGGGAATTTACGCTCCCAAGGGGAAAATGTGAGGTCCTGAGCTGAGAGTTAGGTTGGCCTTCTTTTTGTCCTGATAAAATGTTTTTTTTTGTTGAGGACTATCTTTTTTTCGGTTCATTGCTGTCCTCATATGCAGCCGTCCATGGATTGAACTTACTAGCTGTCAAACTCCCTTCAGTGGCCTCGGTGTTCACAGCTGAGTTGTGTGCAATACTGTCCGCGGTGCGCGCATCTCGAGCGGTAAATACGAGTAGGATCACAATCGTCTCAGACTGTAGTAGCGCCCTACAAAGTCTGATGAAACCCTGCAACACCCACCCGATAATAACGCAGATATTAATGCTGATGACTGAGATCGGAAAACATTATACATTGTGCTGGGTGCCTAGCCATGTGGGTGTGGCAGGAAACGAGAGAGCTGACGAGGCTGCACAGACTGCTACCCAACGAGAGCGCCAGATACGCAAAGAGATGCCTCGCGGAGATTTTGCATGTGCCTTTAAAAGACTCGTCCATCAGAACTGGAATCTAGAGTGGAGTGAAGTGACTGAGAACAAACTCCGAGAAATTAAGGACACGACCCAACCCCTACGAACAAGCTGCTGGACCAACCGTGAGTGGGAGATAAAGCTGTGCCGCCTTCGTATTGGACATACCCTTCTAACACACGAGTATTTAATGAACGGGACTGCGCCACCGCTGTGTCACCAGTGTCAGGTTGCTGTGAGTGTAAAACACATTCTCACCGAGTGCCAACGATATGCTGCACTGAGACGCCGTTACTTCGGTCGGAGTGAGGTGGTGATGGGCGAGTAGCTGGGAGACTCGGGCCCGGCTGAATTGGGGGAGCCCTCAATAGGTTTCTCCAAGAAACTGAATTATTCCATGTAATCTAATCTCTCATTAGTTATAAACTATAAAGACCGTGTAAATTTATAGATGATGCCATTTACAATTTTAGTTTGAATTGTGCTTGAATTGTAATATACTACTGGGACTCACTGTGCGGATCACTTGTTAGTGGTAACAGTGGTTAAACAAATACAAAATAATAATAATCACTGCTGTCCTGTTTTTCAACGCCTCTGACTTTCTTCTTCAACTTTTGTCTTGTTTCATAATCTTCCTTTTTATCATACTGCTTTTATGCGCACGGGGTCCCTTGTGGGAACACCCTTTGTGCATAGATTCCACAATTCCTCAACTTCATACTGAATAGTGCCATCATCCTTCCTCTCCTTGAACATCTTTGTTGTGGTAAAGAGAGGCTAAAACTAATTTGTAATCATTTATAATCAATCATTGCAAACATTGAGTGTTTAAGTGGGGTTTAATAATCGTGTAATGGAAGAGTATTATTATTTATTTAAATGTATTTATAGTCTTACGATATCATTTCAAAATAAAGGTTAAATTTTACTAGATATAGTTATTAGCTATATGAAGGTCAGTTTTGTGCATATATAAGGAACAGAAAACAACTTTACGTTACAAATATCATTGATATATCGATGCAAAGCTAAATTCCAAGTATATGCAAGTGTCACGAAACTGAAATAAGGCTGTTGCCTCTGTTTCCGTAGTGAGGAATTTAAACCTCGTAATAGAAGAGGGAAAGGAAAATCAAAAGCGGAAGAAACACAGAAAGTGAAATAATAGAACAGGTGGAAAATAGAAATAGTGTCCTGCGCACCCGCTCCCCGAATCAACACAAATTATCAATTATTAGTATCAACACAAATTAAAACGACTAATGGTTCATTTTTCAATAACAGCCGCCCTCCCTGTGAACGATAATTCGGTTGAGTAATCTATTCTGTAATTACTACTGCTTATCCCCCTTTTCTAAATTGAATTTCAATAATTCACCCCCTCTCAATTAACGAACAAAATACGAGATTCCCACGAGATTCCAATAGAAAATAATGATTTGTTTCCACAACAAAGGAAATACTAATAATTTAACATTTGCATCAATCACTTGATTTACAAAAATGGCGAATTTGAAATTTATTGATAGCTTTGGCCGCACAACGTGTAAGATGAATGATATCAAACAAACGAACAAGAAAATTTTGGGATCTCATCATTGTTTCAAATGCACCAGAAACTAATCCTTGATTTTACCCCATTTTCAAAAATGAAATCACAGCACCATGCTGAAGAACAAGCTAATAAAAAACCACAATACACTGCTTAAGACGGCAACCCCATTTCTGACGTCACTCGATGACACTTCCCAACTCTAACCGGCCTTGATACACAACGTGATAAAACTACAAGTCTTAATGCTGATTTCTCCTCGATTGTTTTAAGAACAAAAATTATTATTCTAAATATCACTCCTGAAACACTTTCACTTCCTAACACGCAAAAATCCACTTACCTCCCATCTGTTGCTTTCTGGGCCTACATCTTGTCGACGTGTTACACAAAATCAGGATGACGGTGAAGTGGGCAACCCTTTTCCCGTCCTACGCTTATATACGTTCCCCTCGAACGATGCGCGGTGGCTGTCCCTCTAAATCTAATGTCCGTGATTGGTTCGCTCGAGAGCGTCACCTTTCTATGCTGAAGTGTCCCTCGCTTTCATTTTGTATTACTACGCACAGCCCGCTCAAATCCTTTTATAACCCTAAAAACCCATGGTGTCCTAGCGCACTGTGAATAAATTTTCGCGCTACTTCTTTATGCTACATGTCAATATCCTATTCTTTCGCTTTTCTTGTGGTGTGCGTACTAGCCTTACATTCTGCTCCTGCCTCTCACCTAATCCCCGTTTTTTGGGAAGACGTTTCACCCCGCTATATACCTCACGGACGCGCCCGGCGCTCGCGGCTATTTCCCCACGCATTTGCTACAGATTATGTGTAGTTTTACGAATTTATATTTTACAAGTATCATTACACAAGATTTTTCCTGCTGTAATATTTCTTTATAGTACTTATATTACGTAATCTAAAATTTCTTCGCCAGAATCGTAATCATTTTGATCGGCATTTCGATTTCGTTCTACTTTTTCGAAGACATTTTCGTAGTAATTACTGAACGCTTGGTTTCAATTCAGTCAAATCTTTGAGGTCTTTAATTTTCTGATATGGTATGGACAGAATTCGCGAACACGTTGGCAGCAAGGGTATGTTGATTAAACACAGTTTGCTAGGTTAAACACAGTTGAGTCAGAAGATCTTTTCTCTCTTGCTGACATAGGTGCTCAGTCGAAGAACTTTTGTTGTATATCATATGAATAACAAACCCTTCCTTGTATTGTTGAACTCTCAGGGGAAAAATGTGTGAGGGCCCGAGCTCAGAGTTAGGTAGGCCTTCTTTTTGTTGAAATAAAATATCTTTGTCAGGTTAAGGACCACCTTTTTTCGGTTCACTGCTGTCCTGTTTTTCAGCACCTACTACTTTCTTCCTCAAATTTTATCTGGTTTCATGAATTTCTTTCTCAACTTACTGTTTCTATGCCTTTTCTGCATAGATCCCGCATTCCCTTATCTCCATACTAAATTATGCCTTCCTCCTTCCTTTCTTCGATACGCTCTTTTTTGTAGCGGTTAGGGAGGCTAAACTAAGTTATAATCTTACAATCCTTGTACTGTTAATCAAACGTTAATATTCTGGAGTCTATGAACTTAGCAAAAGGTGATTTTCGCTTTACCGCGCTCCTTTGCAATACTTCAAAATCAAGAAAGTTTGATTGTTCCAGGTTCACTACTACGAAACGCTGTGACACCGATGTTGCAATTACTTCGATATAATCATGCTTTGTATAAATTGTATTGTTGTGATGTATCTTGACGTTATATTTAACCAGAACATAATTTAGCAGAGAATTTGAGAAGAATTCAAAGTCTAGTTTAGACACATTTCAACATACTTCAATCATATATAAAAGTACCAATTTTCACTTGAATACTTGGAATTCAGCAATGATATTTGGCGATTAAATTCTCCTTGATATTCATTCAACGCGTTTTTCGACAAAAATCTGAAAATTTAAATTTTTGGCCCTTGCATCGTTCTACCACCGAACGCGTCATATAATCTAATCTTATCTGGTTGGTTTGGCTACGTCAATATGCTAGTGAAAATAATTGTTCATTTTGACGTATTATGCAAACGGGTTACTGCAACGAAGTGAATAATCTTTATTACTATATTACTGTCTAACACTTTAATTGACTTGAATGAATGCAAATGAGAGCAAATAGCACGTCTTGAAAATCTCCACTCTACTCAGAAGTGTACGAATGAAGGGAGACCGAACATTGAGAACTTGACGTCATCACGAACTTGACGTCGATGTTGTTCGGTGAGCGATCAAGGCAGGTGACTCGTTTCACTATTGATTCGTAGTAAATGTTGCTGTATGTCAATTTAACTCTGAACGTCCAAACTGACAGTTGGCAGTGTAGTCTCTATAATATTAGGGTAGTGGCTGACTCGCTAACTTGATGTGTTAGCATCGGAAATCCTACTGAACGAGTCACGCCAATTTTTGCTCGAACTCAAGCGTGAAAACTTTTTGATCTCTCAGAAATCATCTTCCAACAAGTCGACTGATACGGTTACTATCCCGTTACTATTTTGAACCATCCTCAATCGGAACTGATATCATGGATAGAAATAATACGTTACAATTTTTAGCCGTCGAGGCGTGCCGCATGTTACGCCACTTGGAGAAAGTAGAAGGGACGAGGGAGATCAAGGAATGACACAATGAGACACAAGACAGGTATAACTGCTCTGCAACAAGTTGCGTAGAAGTGTACTGGGAGAGCTCTCGAATTCTGAAAACGAGGATATTGATCTTATCTCATTTTCTAGGATATTGATCTCATTTTCTTTCCGCAGAGTAGAATTTCTTGTATACTTTGAGTAACAAGTTTCAACGCAGTTAGTTATCTGTACATTTTCTCGGTAGATCTTGACTAACTCCTACATTTTATGTTGAAGAATGTCTCGATTGTCACACAATGTTTCCTTTATTGTAGTTAAATCTTCAATCATAGTTTCTGACGCGTGTTTCAAATTAAACTTTGAATTTAATTGGAAAGCATGTGCCAAATAGGTGTAAAATAAGTCTTTTTGATACATTCACCTACTCAAATACTATGAAATAGTTGTCATTTTTTAGTAGGAGAAATGTTATAACACTGGAAACTATTAACTATTAGAAGTAAGAGTGCGCACTACCTTATTAGTATTGAAAGTTACACGAGTCGTACCCGTATGCGAGCACGCAAACAGGAAGATTGTTCTTGAATACACCCTCCAAGAAATATTTTTCGTGTCTTATCATTTGAATTAAGGTTAGCTCAGCTTTGTGGATTGTTTTTAATGCAGAGTGTTACGCTATTTGGTGTAAGTTGGAACTATTGAATCACACGTGAAGGAGTTGTGCATAAATTAAAGAAGCTCATTTCGTCCGTGGTGTAGGGAGATATCGTGACCTCCTCACACCAGCGCGCTCCAATGTATCATTGGTGTGTGAGCGCCGATAGTGAACAATTAGGCTGGAAGACTTGGCATTGTGAAGAAAAAGTAACTTTCAGACTGCTGGAGGATTACGCTGGATTGTAAGCTTCATCTCCCCCGGCTGCGGTGGCGGCCACGTAGAAATTCCCGGAAGACTGCAGCAAAATTAGTCTAGCAAGGAATTTTCACCGCAAATATTCATGGGCTTCGCAAACTTTGCGCCATCGTGATCGAAATATAAACTTGCAAGGTTGAAAACTTGCATCCACTGGCTCTGTTGCCTGAATGAAAAGACTTTCTTTACAATTATTGCTGTCTCTGAACGGAACTAAGGAACGCCACAGTGGATGTAGGTGCCGCCTCCACCACCACAGCTGGTGTAGGTGCCACCACAGCTGGTGTAGGTGCCACCACAGCTGGTGCAGGTGCCGCATCCACCACCACCACTGTGGGTGTAGGTACCGCATCCACCACCACCACAGTGGGTGTAGGTACCGCATCCACCACCACCACAGTGGGTGTAGGTACCGCATCCACCACCACCACAGTGGGTGNATACGTGGGGCGGCGTAGGACTATACATCACGGTAAGTGTCGTGAGCGTGTAGTGCCTCCCACTACAATGTGAATCACCTTCAACTCCCCGAATAGTGTGTTGTAATAATATATCTTTACTTATGGTCATTGATAGAGATGTGACCAAAAAACCATGCTGTTTTTTTTAAATGTTATTTTTACAAAAAATCATGACTAAAAACATGGATATTTATATATTTTATGTGACCAAAAAACCCAATGCTGTTTTTTGGAAAAACATCATTTTTTACTGAAAAATCATGACTAAAAAAAACTACAATTTTTTTAAAGATGTTTTTGTTACAAAAAATCATGACTAAGAAACACGGATATTAATATATTTTATTTGACCAATACAACTTTGCTGTTTTTTTAAAACATCTTTTTTTACAGAAAAATCATGGCTAAGAAAACGTGGATATTAAAATATTTTATGTGGCCAAAATCCTTGCTTTTTTAGAAAAATGTCTTTTTTTACAAAAAAATGGACTAAAAAATGGATATTAATGACTTTTTGTAAAAAAAAGTTTTTTTTTTAAATAGCATGGTTTTTTTTGATCAGATAAAGTATCTTAATACCCATGTTTTTTAATCATGATTTTTTTGTAAAAAAAATTTTGTTTAAAAATGCATGGTTTTTTGATCACACAAAATGCATTAATATCCATGTTTTTTACAAAGTTGTGACCAAAAAATGGATATCAATGACTTTTTTGTGAAAAATACATGTTAAAAAATCTCGATTTTTTGGTCAAATTAAATATATTAATATCCATGGTTTTTAAACATGATTTCTTGTAAAAAAATGGTCAATATGCAGTTTAATGCATTCACGGAAATTAAAAATTCCATTCCAAAGAATCACTAGGTACACATTTGAAAAAGTTTTAGAAGAATGACATTCTGCTCACTGATGCGTCATTTTTGAGTTATTCAAGTTTTGAATTTCAGTCTTCCATAGCAGTTGCGTTGCGCGCTTGAGCTGTTAGAGTACGCTTGGGTACTTTGCAATTTATTATTAGCCAACCCCGCGGAGCCTGAACCCACTTCTAGGATGTTTTAGTTAATTAACAAAATAATGGTTATCACTCAAAAATATTAGCGGGAGTGGGGTAGTGAATCCTGAAATCAATATGCAGTTTACATCAGTTTCAATATGGTAGAACATTAACAAAAGCGTAGGAGTGAATACTGTAGATTCAAGTATTCACTTCCCCAGCCCCACTAAAATTTTTGGGTGTTAACGTTTATTGTGTTGTTAACTAAAACATCCTAGAAGTGGATTCAGGATCTGCAGGGTTGGCTAATAATAAATTACAAGTACCCAAACGTACTCTAACAGCTCCAGCTCAAGCGCACAACTGACTGGAACTGCTATGAAACACATCAGCGAGCAGCACGTCATTCTTCTAAAACTTTTTCAAACGTGTACCTAGTGATCCTTTTGAATTGAATTTTTACTTTCCGTGGGCACATTAAACTGCATATTGACCACAAAATGTGAAAAAAGCCGTATGGTTTTTTGTTCACATAAAATATATTAATTTCCAGGTTTTTTTAGTCATGATTTTTTGTAAAAAAAAATATTTAAAAAAAAATGCATGGTTTTTTTTAGGTCACATAAAATATTTTGTTTTCTTTAGTCATGATTTTTTTGTGAAAAAACAGCTTGTTTTTTTTGGTCATAGAAGATATATTGATATTTATTTACAGATATATTGATATTTAGTCATGATTTTTTGTAAAAAAAACGTTTTTTTGAAAAAAGCATGGATTTTGTCTCATAAAATTTATTAATACATGTTTTTTTTGCATGACTTTTTTTTTCATGATTTTTAAAAATGTTTGATTTTTTAAAAATTATGATTTGGTGTAAAAAACATGTAAAATAAAACAGCATGGTTTTTTTGGTCACAAAATATTAAAAATATACAGTTTGTTTAGTCATGATTTTTTAGTGAAAAACTTTTTTCAAAATAAACAGCATGGTTTTTTTGGTCACACAAAATATATTAATATCCATGTCCTTTAGTCATGATTTTTTGTAATAAAACTTTAAAAGGAAACCCTATAGTAAAAGTGGTGGCAGATTATTATTATTATTATTGTACAGGGTGGGGCAGAAAAACCTATCCAATTTCAAATCCCTTTTTCTCAGAAGAGGGAGCAGGTAGAGTAGTGGGGTAAAACCGTTAGAAAGCCGGTT
>JACJUY010000895.1:15166-81522 GCA_014220935.1 Platorchestia sp. MABIK
ATAACTCGAAAATAACGCATCAGCGAGCAGAATGTCGTTCATGTAAAACGTTTTTAAATGTGTTCCATTAGTGATTCTTTGGATTGGAATTATTAATTTCCGTGAAAGGCCTAAAATCAATCTTGACCAATTTCAGTAATGCAAGAAATTTTGAGAAAAATTTATTATAACTTGTTAAAAATATTTCAAAATATATGATTGGTTTGAGTTCTGAACAAAATTTGTAAAAAAATATCTGCAATTTTTGACAAACATTTAAAATTAATTTATTAACTATTTGGAAACTAATGTAAATACTGAGGTCCACTTTTCAGTTGACTTAATTTTTCTCAAATCCTCATTATCATGGCTTTAAAATGTTCTCACCATATTATGTGAATCTTTTGAAACAATAGTTCTGCCTTATTTATAGCTTAGAGGCAAGCACTTTAAAAATTATCTTTTGAAAACAATGCTTATTGCTAGTGTGCATATAATGTATTATTGAAAAAAAAAATTAAACCTTTAATGTTATCAACTAGCCTGTTTATACTTTAACAAAATTTATCAGAATCATTTAGGAAACTCCTGCATGAAATTGTGAAGACAAAATTTCTTAACCTAAAAAGCATCTGTAACTTTACCATCAAGAAAGTGAAACATATTTATTGTAATAACAGAACAATTCATAATAAATAAAAAAGCAAGGACAGTAACTCTCATATTAGCCATTATTCTTAATCAAACAGGAGAATTAAACAAGAGAATTAAAATTGAACGTTTTGACCTCTAAGGTCATCTTCAGCATCTGAAACAATGGTTCAATAACATAAATCCATTTGAAAAAAACAAAAAAAAATTGAAAGTTAAAAAGCTATTTGTAATGGATAGGAGGATTGCGTGTTTTAAATGACACGCAATCCTCCTATCCATTACAAATAGCTTTTTAACTTTCAATTTTTTTTTTTTTTCAAATGGATTCATGTTATTGAACAATTGTTTCAGATGCTGAAGATGACCTTAGAGGTCGAAATGTTCGATTTTAATTCTCTTGTTTAATTCTCCTGTTTGATTAAAAATTATGGCTAATATGAGAGTTACTGTCCTTGCTTTTTTATTTATTATGAGATTATGCAAAAGGCTAAACTTCAATATTTATCAGAACAATTCAATAATAAAAAAAAGAGATCCAACTAAAAATTTGCTGTCAAATTTCAGTTTTCGAATCAAGAAAAATAACTAAAATAAACTTTTTTAATACCACACTTTTCACACAAACATTCATAAAATAAGACAAACCTAAGGAATAAAAAATTATGTAATAAGATAAGCTCAACTGAGGATAGAGCTGTAAATCCCTGCCTAATAAAACCATCAGCAATTTTGCAGATTATGGCACACAAACAATTCAATAGCCTCGCAAGAATTTTTATGACATCTTTCACTTTTGAACTCTCTTCTGATAAAAAGTGAAGCATCAATGAAAGAAGGCACTGTTGCAACATGCAAGTTGTAGTATGTTCATATCACATGACTGAGGTTATCAGTTGACGTCACGACTTCTAGACTTTTCATGACTCATTTGCCAAAGTTGACGCATCATTGTTGCAATGACAGTCTAACTTGTAAAATGAAACTCACCCTCTTTCTGTATTCTTCGTGATTTGTACTAATACCATTAACAGCTGAAGAAGCCATGAGTAAACACTAATAATAGATAAACTGTTTTGAGACAACTGAATAACAAACTAGTGCAACATCCCATAAATAGAGGTGCGAAGTTTTTGGCAAACCGTAGACGAATCTGGAGTGAACGCTTGTATATTTTTGCTCAGAGCATCAATTTAAACCTTATTGGATTTTATGCATACTATTTACAAAAGTGCTGTATTTTCCGACAGTATTACTTGTGAACCGATGGATCACGTAGAAAACAAGATTCATGTCAAACAACACAGCACTTTTCTTTTTTGAAAATAAACGGGTAATCTTTCTTTGTTTACGCCGATAAATTCCTTTGACATTCTTGACTTCATAAACAGCCTTCAAGACAAGTAACGTTTACTGAGAGCCATCTTTGCTGAATTACAAAAGATATTGCTAGTATAATAGCACCGATCATATGAAGCACACATAACCAGAACATTTTCTTGGGTATTCTTCGAACCCTCCTAATTAGTGCATTTTATATATGATTATTTACTGGTGTATCTATACGAATTTAAACTGCCTGAGTAACACTATTTTGAAATTGGGGATAAAGATTTTGTTTACTTATGTTTACAAAGAAGTTTTAAAAACAGATGGGACTGCTATTTCTTGTGATATTTTAAATTATGTTGGACAGTTGACTAAATCGTTTTTGTACCATTATTTTTGAGTTTTCAAAATGAATATCCAGTAGAGTGTTTTAGTCTTTCCCTAACTTTTACGAACTAAGACAGCAAGCTCATTGTTACAGCATTGCTTGCAGTTGATTCAACCACTGAAAGAGATATAGGAACACTTGTTATTAGAATACCTTACTGCAAGACAGCTAGTTGTGTCCGTCATGAAGACATCATCAAGCAAAGAAAAATATTTTGATGACACACGTGTAGGTTTCGGAATTAATGAATGGAAAAATTTAAACGGAAATATTTTTTAAACGTTTGATCGCAGCTCTCACGTTTTAGAAAAGCGTAGTTAAAGTCACTAGTGATTGGTGTGTCGCTATATAAAGACTTAATGAATTGCGGTATAATGTTACTGAGTTCACATCGTCATAAATCGTTTTATTTCTACAAGAATGGTTTATTCGGGGTACGAAAACCCTCCCAATAAAAATGAAGAGACAGAACAGCGCGAGAAAAGTTGTGCGCGAGCTCAATGAGAAAAAGTTTTCTTCACAACCTATACCATCTGACCTTCCCATTTTTTAAAATCCCGAGAGGAGCTGTGTTTACTCAGGTGAAAACAGAGGTAGCGAGGCTGTGCTTTAAACAAGTGTCATTTTCGATCAAAGTACGATGCTGTGTTTTCGCTCATTTGTGGCAAATTCGTAGAATTTGACTGAGAAATTTTTCGTGCCCGTGAGATGAATTGAAAAATAGCTCGATTCTTCATTTCTTGTATCAAACTTAAGACGAAAGTGGCAGAAAGTGCTATCGAATCTTTTTGATTTAAAAACAAATCTTGGAACATGTAACGCCTCTGCAGGTGAAGCAGACTTCCATAAATGCAGGTAAGAAAAAGTACAGATATTCAAATGACGATTTAGTATACATTCAATAAGAAGATACATTGATACAAATTTACAGACGTCAAAATGTTGATATATGTGTATCGTAATTGCCTAAATAGTCGGATAGTTCTAGTTACCCAATGCATGAGGTCGTTAAAATAGTCGATGAGTAGCGAGACGAGGCTTGCTTGTGTTGAAATACCTATATAGTTGTGTGAGTCAGGCAGCAGATATTGCTGAAAGGAATAATAAATAGCCATTCATCGTCATATGAGGAAGTTTAGAGTGAAAATTTGTAAGAAATCTAGAGGATGGATACAAGGAAACTGATGATCCGATTAGAATAGCTTATTAGCATGAATTTTGCAGTCTGATGAACTATAAAAGTTCAATCTGAAAAGGAAAGCGTCTAAAGTGAATTCAGGAACAGCTTGCGAATTGACATAAGTGCGTGTAAGAAATGATAGGAGAAGAAAGGATATTGCGTGAGCAGACCTGTACAGTTTAGTCAAACAGTCTTCAGTGTCACGGAAACGTCGGTGTACATACCTACAGCATCTTCATTAAGTGTAACGTCTGAAAATTATTTTCAAACCGGCATATGAATGTCACACGCTCTCAAAATATCATTCAGACGAACATTCCGTTAACAAACCAAAATACCTCGCATCTGCTCTCGGTTTGATCTGATCGGGCTATTGTCCGCTTCAATAGCCCTGATTTCAGTCAAACGAGAGCAATAATTTTAAGCAACACATCTAGGATGATATTAGAAGGCTATACGCTTTATATACACAAACACCAACACAAACAGTTAACTTAAGCTTACAGATACTTGAGAGAGCAGCACAATTCACGAGAATACCAACACTCCATTTCCTTAAATATTAGTCAAAAATGAACGGTGGCAACAATAAACAGAACTTTTCTTCAATTCAATAATAACATAGCTAGGAATTTAGTCCTACCTAAATCAATTTAATTTAAAAAATGAAATAATCGAACCAACCCAAGGCTACGCAGTAGCGGCAAAGTCCTAACATCATCTTAATTCTTTCATGGAAGGAAAGCAGCGAATCCTGGTGAACGATGTAATTTATGGTTTTTATGAATGAACATCCACTGCAATGCATTCAGTTTTCAGATAGCCTCTAAAGAATGCAAAGCGAAATTCTTCAAAACTCCCATTACAGTACTTACGAATCACGTTAATGAGTTTTTATGAAGTCGCAAATGCTAGTTGATAATCTTAACTGTATTTATTCATTAAGCGAGAGTCAGGAGCCCATTGGCTTTCAATCAAGTTTAATAGATCATAATTGAAACTAGTGTTGAATAAATATATTTGTTCACCTTCGTCATCCCACGAACATTTGGATGACTGCTTCGTACAAAATAATCGTACATCAGCTCAGGCCTGCCATCTTGATGGCTTTAGACTTCACATTCTTACTATCGCTTTGCGAAAAGAAGGGTGTCTGACGTGACCAGCAGTGTTCAAACTCTAGTGCCAACCATTGCCAATAAAGAGGAAAAACATCTTCGTAAGAAGGCAATAAATTTCAGACGCACACGAATTTTATGAATCACTTTCAGGGGAAAAGCAAATAGAATTATTTGATAGAGGTACTCGCTAACTAAATAGGTAAACTACCACCCTGTTAGTGATGGTGATACGTAACTTGTATCACTAGACAAGACTATTATGTACAATCTGCAGTCCATGAAAAGTATCCTGTACAATATTTGTATCCTAGTACAACTGTACAACATTGTACTAACAAATTCTTCGCTTCCACTGATAATTTATTCATAATTTCTTATCAAAACTATCTACAACGATGACGACACACGCACCAAGCATGATTCGTTTCTTCAATAAATTCTCATCCGAATAACTGAAGTAGATGCAGACCGATGGAGAATCGAGTTCCACGCGTGCGAACGGCCAAGCAACAACCAAAAGCGACCGTGACCTCTTTCGAGCTCTGATTGTCAAGCAGATCTAGAACCAGAGATCTAACGTAGCACGGTCCAGGCTCTCCCTAGACCAGTAGTTCTCAACCTTGGAGACTGTTTTCTTCAGGGCTTTGGATATTTCGGGGGTATCGATTTCATTTCGGGACAAGTTGTTTTAATTGAATCAAATTTTCAGAATTAATTAAAATAAATTTTAGAGATTAATTCTAAAAATTAACGAACATTGAATGGGTCGTGCCTTCATTTAGTCTTCATTAAGTATTTAGTAAAATTGAGTTTGTCACTGCTGGTATGTCAACAGCATTTTTAAAATCCCCATAGTGATCACCGGTGGGTCACGTCGCAGTTAAAGTGGTAAAGAAAAACGATTGTCTTTGGTTCCTGTCCTGTATAGAGCTGTTCTTTAAAGACCATTGGCTCCAGTTACACCTCTTGTGTTGAGAACTACTGCTCCAGATGATCACGTGAGTGCCACCAGGTGACGAAGCCATCTCGCTTTCGCTAAAGTAACGCATCACAAATGAAAACATTGTCCTGAAAATATCAACGAACTAGAAATAATGACGTACGATAAACTACTAAAATAAAAACATAACTCTAACTTCTCGTTAGGTAAAACAATCAACAACTTATATTAGTAAAAGCTGACCAGACAGGTTTCACCCTCGCTTAACCTTAGTTAATCTTTGGTCGAAATATTGTTCCATCTTGAGAATGAAAGTCTCCTCGGGAATCTTACATTGAATGGAGAAATTATAACAACTCAGTTACAAATTTGAAGGCTTCTTATTCATTCAGAGGGCAAAAATTTTTCCTTTAGCAAAGTCAGAGATCCAGAAAAAATCAGCAGTTAATGTGAAGCTTAAAAAACTCTCAATTTTTTGCTGTAATATAAATTGATATGATTTGAATAGACTTATAAAATTAGAATTTGTTTTACATAAAGCAACGCTCACCAGAAATGTCTCCTTGCCCCTGATCGAGGGATACCAGCGTATGTATGCACAATTGGGGAGACTTGAGAGCAGCTTTGGAAGCAGGCAAGAAAGTATGGAATTCTTGATCTGACTCACTCACATACAGGGATTTGGTGACAAGGAGCACAATATGAATGTGCTGGTGGACCAATTAACAGACAAGAAGGCAACCAGGTCTAGCAGGTCTGCTCACCAGCCCTGATTGGTCGTGTTGGAGACGCACTACCGCTTGTAATGTGTTGCCAGATGTGCATCACCTGAAGCAGTTGACCTTCAGTCAGCTGCCCTAACAGCCGTAGTTGGTCAAGAATCAGGGACACTAACAACCGTAGTTGGTTAAGAGTCAGCGACACTACCAGCCGTAGTTGGTCAAGAGTCAGCGTCACTACCAGCCGTAGTTGGTTTAGTGATGGCCACCATACCAACTGTAATGGTTTGACTGATTACCGCGCCATCAGCCGAAGTTGATCTAGCGGCACCCGCACTACCACCCGTAATTAGACTTAGCAGTGCACAGCGGAGTTGGCGGGATTGCAGAATCATGCAGGCCAGGTCGTACGGAATTGTATAGATTCATAGAAGACGCGTCATCGGGAAAAGTGTCAGTGTAGAGAGAGTGGATCTTAGAAAGGTACGAGTCGAAGTGGTTAGAATTTTGATACGCGTCTGTCAAAGATGGAGGAGGTTGCTGCGGTGGGGCACACGAATATGAACCAAATAAGCCTCCAGATTGGGGAGTGACGGGAGTGAACGAAGACCCAGTCTGCTGGAAGGATGACGCGTAGGTTGGAGTAGGTAGTGAGGGAATGGAGGTTGCAGGAGGGAGCGTGAAAGACGACGTGCCAGCAGATGTGGTTGTGGCAGATTGAGTTGGGCCTGACCCGCTGGGTAGCTTTATGCGTGTTTTAAATGCACGGGAGTCTCCCTCACCAGTTCCAGCCACTGCCTGTGAAATAATTTTGATTTGTTAAAACACGTTTTAAAGTGGCTTGTCCGAGATAAATATGCGAATATTCAAGCAACTAAGGAATTTCTGAACTAAAATAAATACAATACTGCGTCAGTTCTTCACACTGGGAACTCATTTGAATTAAGTTGGATAATGCTTTTTTCAGGCCGGTCATTTGACAGAGTCTTTCCCCAGGAGAACATTGGAGTAGTGGGTAATAAATTCATGTGTACACAAATTGTTGAATTATGCTGAGAAACTTCGTAAGTGTTCATCACACTAAAATGAAAATGGTCGCACATTTTAACATGAGAGAAGTTTCTCTCTTAAAATCTGTATAGTCAAACATTTTATCATGGTGAAAATTAGGTACACATGAAAACTTTCATTTTAATAACACAACTATCGTTTGTCCAATAAATGACGAGCGAGTGACATCACGAGTAACCGTACACCGATTAAGAAAAGTTCATTTTACCTTGAACTCACCTCAAAATACACTCCAAAATGGGCAAATGCGCTGCTTGTCTTTATCAAAACGACATGAATGGTGGTGCTTTTCTATTTTCAAAACAGGAACTCACTAAGTTGCTGAATTTGGCTAATGACAGCCTAACCTCTGCAGCATGGTAGGCTTTCGTGGGTCCCGCTCTATGTAGAACTGACCTGTCCTGGTGTTAGGGAGCAGAACTGACCTTCTGTCCTGGTGTTAGGGAGGCTTCCGTACAGGAGCCGTCATGGAGTGAGCTCGGTGCGGGGGGCCCCAGGGAAGGCCCTGTCTCGGTCTGCTCCTGTAGCGACTCCGAGGTCGCCGAGGCCGAACCAGTGAGGGGCTCGTCTGTGGAGACGATTTAAACAATTTAAACAATTTATTTATAACAAGTGATACAACAGTAGATTGTATCTCAAGTCTAGTAAAATGGATACATCACAGTTAAGGTACTTGTGGGCCTGAATAAGTTCAGCGACTTCCAGGGCATCTTATCATCAACGCGACACAGAACCTGGGTCTTGAGCACAAGCAGTTTGATCGCGTCCCATGCAAGGTACGCAAGGACATAATTTTATTCTGATTCTGGAGTGTTAAGTTCAGCAGTTGATGAGGAATTTAGTTTACTCTGCCATTTCATCTATGACTTCAAATCTTTTCATGAAATACTCCGAGTCTCTTTCAATCGATAAATTTGTGCACACGTACTGGCCCTACGCATCTCATAGTTGAATTCAGGTCAGGCATAAGAACGTTTGTAAGTTAATATAATTTTTAAACCACAGCATAAATACCTAGTGCAAGTGGCTCTCCGAAAGTGTAAGGATATGGTCAACTTTGAAATTCCCCGTATTACGAGTCTCTCATTAGTATGATATTATCTTCGACATTGAAAACTTATGAGTTTCCACTTCATCTAGTACTTTAAGGGTACGAACGAGGTTGTATGCTGATCAAAAGCTCTGAGTTTAAGCCTATGTTACAAGAATCAATTTCTACTCTGTTCACTGCGATCAGCATACAGGATTAGGCTTTTGGCTAAAACCTATCTTCGATTTTTATTTCTATACTAATGTAAAGAGTTACATTAAAAAGGAAAAAACGAAAAGGAAATATACGTAGCGCGTGTCCTGCTTCTCGACAGTATTGTAAATAAAGCTCCTGTGTAGGTCATACCTGAGTCGCCGGCAGTCACGACAAATGGGACGACACAAAGGTCCGCTCTCTGACTGAAGTCACCTACCTTCTTTTTTGCTAGCCGAGTCGAAAGTTTCTTCAAGTTTGATGCGTTTGCTGGGAGACTGGATTGAATGGAGGAGGGGAGAGGCAGCAGCGGCTGCAGCAAAGAGAGAAGACTGCTGCTGCTGATGCATCACATCGACAGATCCGTAGGAAACAGCTGCTGCAGCTGCAGCCAGCAACGAGGCTGGATTGGTTACAGCAGAGGCGCCAATGCTTCGACCATCGCGCGTCATTCTTTGACGGTTAGCTATAGGGCAACCGGCGGCGCTGCAACGTATCAGACATTCAAACTAATTACGACTGGGACCCAAAAATCCAGGGTTTTGTTCTAGTTGAAAGTGGAACCTTTCTTTTCTTAGCAGGGACTGCCAGCGATAGTCCAATTGCAGTAAATGGGCCCCTACTGGCAGCAGAAGTCGTGAAAATGTGTAGGTTTGCCTTGAGTGAATGACGAAGTAACCAATTTAATACTAACCAAATATTAGATGTGAACAGTTTTTGGCCCAAGCTCGGAAAAACCAAGATCGGAAGTGAGCCAAACTATAACAAATCAGAATCCTAAAATTTGTCTTTGCCCATTTAATTTTCGGTTTTCAGCCTTAGCTAAGCCTTCTTTTATTTATTTGAAAGTTGTCTCATCATCTCCACGTGCGGGTAAAGATCTCAGTGGCCCATATAAGTTTGAAAGTTACCGGCATTTTTTCATCCAGCGACTGAGGATATTACCATGTATTACATTCTTTACAGAAGGAAACAATAGGGAGTTACGTAAAATTTTCACTGTGAAGTGTTACGTAAAGCAAGCTTACTAACATGTTTCATTGTTACAACGAACTTTTGAAATAAATTTTTGTCAACACACCGATTGCGGAAGTATACTCTCAGCTCCCTGCTTAAGTAGCGAAGTCAGGGGAATGCTCTGCAAAGCCTTTAGTTCTCGGACAGTTCGAAGATTGCAAAATTTTACAAAAAATTTCGCAAGTGAAATTTATCAGGGCTGCTAATTTCGGCGTCCTGCCAGAAAAGCATGGCACTGAATAAACAATTTGCAAGGCAGACGATAGAAATGCTTAAACCAGAAAACATTTTGCTGGAAACAGGACTGGAAACTTCAGAATTAATTTTGCTTGAAAATTTAGAAACTGGAAGTAGCCCTTGGGTTGCGATTGAAATTTAAATTTGGTTCAGTAGCTAAATTCATTACTTCGCCGTTGCAATGAGCAAGAAAACACAGAAAGTCACGACTTCTACCTCAAGGAAAGCATTCACATAAGTGATCCCCCACCACAGTTTAAACCTGCCACTTTTCTTTCGTCAAACTTTGCAGCTCAGACACCAACGATCGCCTCAGCATGAATGAACATTCATTCTCGCTGGAGGAACATCTCGTTATCGTCATAATTGGTAAAAGTTTCACGATGTATGATTGATTCTTTGGTATCGTTCAGGGCACAATACCAAACAATCAGTAGCAGTCAGGAAAGGCCAAATTTCACGTTCTACCAACACCACATCGAGAATAGACTACTATATTCATGGACATGAGGGGCGGGCATAGTTTAAAGCGGTTAGTATTAGCAGTCATTGTATGCAAATTTCATCACGAAATCATCCATGCAATGTTATCAGTATATGTCAATAGTTAATCTCAAAACTGTCATCGTAGAAAGAGGGACACTTGAAGCAAACCCCACTTGAGGAAGACTGAAAAGTCAGTTCGCGAACTTTTGTCTGTATCAGTAGTGAACGTGATCCAGTGGGGAATATTTAACGCTTGCCTCATAGTCATTGTTACTTCAAACACCAAAGTAGATAATTTATAAATGAAAAACAACGAAGAACGCCTCAAGTGGTGTTGGCATACGAGTATCCACGCTTTCCTTCCTGAAGCTGTCATTCTTTGGACTTCAAACGAAGATTTACAATTATTTGGAGCTTAGTGCAATAGCACACAGTACGAAGGTGAAAAGCGTCATCAGAAAAGATGAAAAGAAATAATTATTTCAATGATGTGAGACATTACAGCTGCACCCTTGAGAGATGGAAGGGGCGAAGCTTAGATGATGTCTTTAATGGGGCAAGGGTAAATGCAATGTCGCCCTCCTAAAACTGTGGCTGTGTGCTTGCTAGATCTTATGAAGTCCAAAAAATTTTCAGGCAGCTTTGACGCAAACTTTCATCCGTCACCAAAAATTAACATCCCAATAAATCGCAAAAAATAAATGAGACCGAGTGTACTGTGGAGAAAACCATTTGGACAAACAATTTACTGAAATCATTTGGCATAAATGAAGAATTCTCCAGGAGCCATATTTTTTAATGTATCTGAAAAGCATACTCGACCACAAGAGCTTGTGGAGAGCAAGAAACGCTACAAGTTAGAGTGACGGATGAGAAGTTTGAAGTGGCCTGTGGTGGAGTGTCTCACCTTCTGTGGCTGCTGAACTTTCCCGAGGAGTGGCCGGAGCCGTCGCAGCCGATCACAGGGCAGTTGGACGTCGGCGGGGTAGCAAAGGGAGTCGGACTTTCCCAGAGCGACCTACAAACACGCATTGCAACTTCTTATCCAGTTTTGAGGACGGAGGCTCACAAACTCGATGCACACAGAATAAAGCGCAATGCTAGGTGAGTGTTTTTATATATTACCTCTATGGTGAGAGGAATAAATGAGGAATACTCTAATGATGAGTCGAAGACGTCTAAAAACAACAGACAACTTACCAAGATGAAAACCTCATCTGTGTGAAGAATTTCATAACAAGCTAAAGATGTTTTGGTTTTTTAGAACTAAGTATTCCAATTCCTTCGCATGGACTTATGGGACTTCCCAAAGCCCTGCACCAAAACTTCGCAAATTGGAGTTTACCTTGAGACGTGGGTGCGGAAGTGAAGACTGGCAGCAGCTGTTCTTCAAGCTCGTAATGATATTAACACGGCAAATTCACCCTAATCATGTACACAATAATGTTACGTTTAGTCTTAGTTTGCACTGATTATCAGCGTGCAAAAACATTCGCATCAAACCCTTCATGCAACAAGTTTAGGTACGTACGGTTCGTTGCTCCCGAAGCCCTTCACGTGTAGCAGGAAGCTTTTGAGTGATGTGCGTGGTTCTAAGTTTTCAAGCTTCTTTAAACTTTGCGAGTGGCACTGGATGCCCAAATTTGGAATGGACATTAGTTGGTTTGAGTAAGTAACTGATACAATTCAAGCATGCGAGGGGAGCCTCTGATGTACGCAAGTGTGACACTTAAATTTGAAGCAGTTACTGCATCATTGAGCGGAAAGGTGTAGCAGAACAGGAAAGAGACATTGAAGTGACGTACCGAAGAGGTTCGGAGTCCTGGGAGTCTTTGGGTTTATGCTTGGGTTTGTTGGCTCTGGGACAGCCGGAGAGGGAGCGGTGAGAGGAGTAGTTGCCTGTGACGTGGCCGCTGCCGTCGCATCCCGGGGTGGGGCATTTGAGCTCTTGGGTTTGGTGTTGGATGGCAGAGCGGTCGGCGCGGGGGCATCCCGATAAGCTGCAATACAAGCCAAACCTAGTGAGCGGTCCACAGGAAACAAAGACGTGAGGCTTCAAGAAGAACATCAAGAATTTACACGTTTTACACTTTTTATGACTTACAAAGCCGTGAGGCATCGGGAAGAACATAAAGAATAAGTTTTATGACTTACAAAGACGTGAAGCGTCATGAAGGACATCAAGAATAAGTTTTATGACTTACGAACATGTGAGGCTTTAAGAAGAACATCAAGAACACGTTTTATGACTTGAAGGTTATGCGTAGTGACAAATTGTATTGACTATGTTGACAAAGGCACGAGAGATCTCCAAGGTGTCTGTTTATGCCTCGCTGTTTGAGATGGCGAGACGGGGGAACACGGTCCCTGGAACTAATGCATATAAAAACGGAGTTTTTAATGAAACTCAGAAGCTGATTTATTGCAATTCGACCGGAATGATGAAATGTATGAAATTGGCTGTCATAATTTGACAGCGATCGTATGAACCAAGTTCATGTTCCTCAGTGTTGAGTGCCGTGAACTAGGCGTCTTCCGATGCTCATTTCCGTTTAAAATACTTGGTAAAAAAATTACATGGCATTTTATTCTTGTAATGGGATTACAAATTGGTTTTAAGTCAAATTCTTGTTGCATAAAAGAACTTGCTGCAAAATAATAAATACAGTAATTTTATTTCATTCCCGTTAGATTTTGAGAGTTCTCATCAAACAACTTAAATTAATCGTAAATTCGAGGAGAAAAAAACACAATTTGTAACAATTTCTGATGCATTATGACAAATAAATAAAGATCTTAATTATTGTATTAGTGTTTGTGTATTGACGTATAATTATATTGAATAAACATTCAAAAAAACTTTAAATCAGCTCCGTATTAAATTCGCGAAAATTATTGAAAAATGCTTAAACAGGAAGAAATTACTCTCTCATCTAAGATACAAGAGAATACACAGTTCAAATATATCTCATTATTTCAAGGGGCACTGTTTAAATTTACCACGCACCAAACACGTGTTTTAAAACGGTTTTATCTTAGCTATAAAAAAGAACTCTTCTACTATTACAGCTATAAAAAAGAACTCCAACTGCTTTGTTTGTTGTGCGTCACGGAAGGTGATCGGCACTGGGGACGTCTATTTTCTCTCCTTCCTGGGAATGAATAAGTGCACTAAATATAAGAGTATTCACCTCCTGTGAGTGGCATAGTTGCCGGTGATGTGGCCCATGCCATCACAGCCCGGGGTGGGGCATTGGATGAGTTCCTTTCCATCGCGCCGACTGCTGCTGCGGGCAAACGGACGGGCGCCACTGCATCAAACACACACAGCTCCCGTCAGCGTCCGAACCTCCGACATACCGCAACGGCGACTACCGCCTCACAAGTGCTTCCTCTGTTTGTGTCTCCAGCGACAGCTTCTTCCGTATTGAGCAATGGGTGGTGTTCTACAATTGTGGTGCGCTTTTCAAATTGAGCAATAAATGATGTTCTACAATTGTGGAGCGCTTTTCAGAATGAGCAATGTGTGGAGATGTGATACAACTGCGGTGCGATTTTCACATTGAGCAATGTGTGGAGATGTGATTCAACTGCGGTGCGATTTTCACATTGAGCAATGAGTGGAGATATTTAACAATTGTGGTGAACTTCATCCATATTGAACAAAAGATGAAGACGTTCTACAATCGCGATGATCAAGATGTTCTATTGTTATGCGAATGTTTTAAATATTTGAGTTCAGAATAGACATCGGAGGAGCTACCTTAAAGACTGATAATATTTGTTCACTCTAGTAAGGGGATTTGATTTTGTTTGAAACAGTTAACAAGTTCACTTGCTAGATCAATGGGGATTAAGTGAAGTAAAGTAGAGCTTCTACGAGTGTTGATGTCTGTAAATGGTGGAGGTCAACTGGGTGTTTTAGTGCGGAGATGCTCGCTTTCACTGGCTGCCGACTATTATGAAAAGACTGTTTACAGTGAAAAAACGAGGTAGAGCGAGTGGTAAGAAATACGTGTTAAGGAATTCAGAGGAAAACTTCGAGACATATGCAGAGAATTGTTCTTAATTTGTGTAGTACGAGAGATAGAGACGTGAATAATGAAGTGTCTTTTCTCGAGCGCATTGCATTTCCGTATGTTCTGTTTACTAATAAAACATTTTGCAAAAATTCACATGGAGTGAGTGAGTGAGCGAGTGCGTATCACGAAGTAACTTTGTTGATGCATCAATTACTAAGAGCAAAATATTTAAATTTCTTTTAAGCAGCTAAAATCATATTCTCAAACAAAGCCAATAACTAAACCTAAAATAAAGTTTTACTCGAAAACATTGTTCGACAACATTAGACAGAATAAAAATAAATTTTTCTCAGCACTAAATTTTGCTTTCGTGGGTTTGACAAAACCTGAAAAATAATTCAAAATTTTACGTTAAATATTACACGAGTTTTTAAGACAGCGTGAAAATGATGACGTTTTTAGCAGAAAGTTAGATCGGCATGGGCAGAATCGAAGAGAAACATCATGGAGAAAAAATATGACTCAAGTTTATAAGACAGCGTGAAAATGACGACATTCTAAGCAGAAATTTTAGATAGGCATATGCAGAATCGAAGAGTTTTAGCAAAAAATTTAGATCGTCAGATTCAGAATTGAAAAAAAACAATAGTGGAAGAATGGAATACCTCTCAGGGAGAGGCGTGGGAGGCGGCTGGGTCCTGGAAGGGGAGAGCTGGTATGGCGTGCCACACGCGGTTGAAGACATGTAGTCGGGACCCACGGGGCCCATAGCCGCCCCATACCCTCCTGCACCCATGTAGCTGCCTTGGTATCCCTGGTACCCCATGTAACCAGGGTTATAGGCAGTCGTTACGTCATAGGGGCGGCTCGTCATGGCATTGTAGCCTACTCCAGCCAAAATGTCATCGGCACAGCATTTGAGAGTAGTGTCCAAACAAAAAGTCACCTCAAAATGACAGCAATTGAAAGCAGCGTGCATTTAAAAGGTCACTCCGTAGATGTTATCAAAGGTTGGTGTTAAAATTCGTGCAGAGGTAACGTAAAGCGTGTGAAACACAGAAGGTGTGGAATTAAAAACGGAATTAGTGAACAGAATAGAGGGTGGGAAGAATTCACGTCCGACGAAGCAGCATTGGAAGAGACAAACACAAGAGTTAATACGGTAATTCATTAGTGTACAATTTAACAGGCTGGTCGCATCTCAAGTGTTGAAAAATCGTCTTTTTAATCAACTCTTTGAGAGGGAACCACAGAACGTCGGTACGGCTTATTTAGAGGAATTAAACAATGACAAATTTTAGAACAAATTCACCTTACAAATGGAGGTTGTCGATTCAGCATTGCATTGGATCTTTAGAACTTTAGCTCTGGAACCGTTATAGGAAAATTCTAAGACGATTACACCCAAACGCACGATGGTGATGGCTGGTACAAAACCTACCGTATTCAACACTCATTCAACACACACCGTGTTCAACACTCATTCAACACCTACCGTATTCAGCACTCATTCAACACTCACCATTCATGTTGCGGAAGTCATGCGCAGCTCTATCAGAGGTGGTCACATAGCTCGGGTCGGGGGCGGGGCACCCATGGTGTGCGGGAGGGGGGTAGTCGAGGGGGCGGGGGAGGGAGAAGTTCACGGGCTCGGTGGGGGAGCTGAAATCCACGGGCTCTGTTTGTTCGTCGATGGGGGCGGGTTGCCCGAACGTGGGGGGATGGCCGGGGTATGCGACCCCTCCCAGGCGTGTGGGGGGGCTGTATTCGGGGCTGGTGGGGCCACTGTAATCCAACAAACGTGAAAATAAGAACGTACTACAAGAGATAGAAATTAAAATATGTAACACAGCACAGCATGTTTGGGTACAGTCCGAGAATGGGCCACTTGGCTCGTTTCTGTCGTGATTTTCTATTCTACTCTGAGTATTTTCGATATTTTAACAGGTGGCGATGTAATAGTAATCTTTACTTTATATTTATTACGGTAAATTTAAAGCAGATGCCATTCCAGCGTCGCATTAAATATTTTGAAATTAGAATAATTCTTTTTCGATTTGCCATGCATAAAAATGAAGCCCAACGCAACACACATACAACTTAACAACCGTTTGGAGATGCAGTGCACGACGGTAAGACACTGCAAATGTTCACCTAAAAGATCCAGGTGGTCTGAGCGACAAGTCGAGGGTCTGGTGAGACTCTGCGGTGCTGCCCGGGGACACCAAATGGGGCCCACTGTAGCACGGGGACACTCCTGGGCCAGGGTAATGAGGGGACGTGACCAGCGGTGTCCCCGCGGCCCCCATTGGGCCCGACAGATCCATCACGTTCGCTGGGGACATCGAGGCGGGCCCCAGCGCTGAGGTCTTCACGCTCAGGTTGATGGCCGGACTGTCGTACCGGTACCCAGAGCTGCAAGTGTCGAGCGTAGAATTTGCTAGCGTTCACGGGTGTTAAAAAATTGTGGGATTCGGTGTTTTTCTGCAATAAATCTTTCAGATGTGGGTGACAAGAAAATGTACTCAATCTTTGCAGTGAAAAATTTCGTGCTCAAAACTGGATAACTAATATGTATAGGAAGAATGTTTGCTACAGAAGAGCATCAAATTGAAAACTTAAAAACAGACACAGTCAGGGTGTTTCATGGGTACCGTAATTTTTAGGAAGATGAGCATACTAGGTAGCACATCATCTTAAACGTCGTGCAACAAACAATGTGACAAATTTTAATCTTTGTACGTAATACGCGTGACTTATCGAACCCGGCCCTGAACATCACTACAAATGAAATAAGCACAAGTCTCAAGTGCACGACCTCACCTCTGGTACATGGGAGGCGGAGCGATGGGATGGTACGCTGCAGAGATGGGTGGCAGGGCGTCCATGCCTTTGACATCACACAAGTTGCCATTTTTGTTAAGATTTGCGTTGTGGGTGCCGAAATACGCTTCATGGCTAGCAGCAGATGACACGACTGCAGGGGGAGGAGCTGGGGGAGTGAAGTCTGACTTGATGGGGCTGGGGAACCCGTTGTGGGAAGGTGGGGACATGAGGCTAGGGGTTGTGTGCAGACTGCCGCTCACTGTTGAGCTCGGTGTCAACACTGACGAGTGGTAGCTTGAAGCTGACGACGACGATGACGATGATGATGGTGGTGTTGACGTGCTTGTTGCTGACGAGCTCGGCAAGTGAGGAGGTGCAGGAGCGTGGGACGATGTTATGGTTGCTTGCCGGTCCAGGTCCAGGTACGACGCCGTGCTGATGTCGAATCTGACACACATGGAAGCTCAACTTTATTGGCATTTCTGGGAAATCTGTTCCGTCGAGAGACTTCATGATAACACGCGACAACGACACTTCATTCTTAATTATACTCACACTGAATATTTCCTTGCGATGAAAACAGTACAATCTTAATGCAGGTGTGTTTTCTATTTTCCAAGTGTGCTGCTGGGATTTGTTGAGAACGTGTGAATCGTCAACAGCTTTTTAAATTGGTGTGGCAACTGACTATGAGAATCATTCTAACTGTAGTGTGACATTATCCTCCGGAATTTAAAATCGTGGAAATGCAAAAGAACCAGAAGCCCTGACTAGATTCTGAAATAAGTGAGTGGATATGACCATAATAGAAAAATCTCAAATCATTAGAGTGTACATTGAAATCTTTGCGTTTAGTGGGTGCTGAGACTACAATATTTAATTTAAAATTGAATTTGTTGAACAAAAAAATAACATGAGGGAAATGCACTGCTAAAAGAGCACTCCATGCTTCTGTAATGCAATTAACAACTTAATTACCAAGAAAGCTAAAATTTCGAAAACAAGTAGTGAGGCACAGTAGGTAAGTTATCATGTATTTCCGGCGATTACGAGCAAATTCAGGAGCTAGGCGTATCAGAAATTACAAACATAGAAGTTTATCTTGTGACCAAGTAAATTAAAAAACTAGGCACATGAGAAATTACGAACGGATTATTTTTTCATGAGGCCACAGAGTGAGAAGAACACCGCAACACAACTGACCTGGAGTTGGTATCCCGGACTTCGGTGACTCCGGACGGGCGGACGAGTGCTGGTTGCTCTTCCTCCGACTTGTAATTGAAGCACTGGAGACCTCCTGCAGACTCTGACTTTATGTTCACTCCACTGAAGGCACTCAGTCCTTTACTGTTATTGTTGTTGTTGTTGCTGGTGATATTGTTATTGTTGTGGGTGAGCCCGTTTGTGACGGCATGCGTTTTGGAGTGTGGCTGTGGGGGTGGCGGGTGTGGGGCGGTGAACGTGTGGTTATTATTGTTATTGATGACGTTGCTGTTGCTGTTGTTGATGACGGGTGACGACACCGTCGAGGCACTGCTGTTGACAGAATGCATCTGCTGCTGTTGGGACCGTGTCTGGCCGAGCTGCTGCTGTTGTTGCTCCGCACCATGTCCGCCGCCCAAATGCCCAGTGTTGCTATTGCTGATGTTCGGCAGCGGTGACTTCGTGTTGTTATTGTTAGCAGTGTTGGTGTTGTTATTGTTGTGGGGGGTTATGGTGGTTTTGGAGGAGTCGTGGGGCTGTGCTGGGGAGGTGTCCATGGGCCTGTGTGCGGGGGAGGCTGGAGGGGGGCAGGAGGGGAGGGGGGCGGGGCAGGAGGTGGCCCAGCACGGGTCGCTGCCTGACACTTTCATGTCCACCGAGTCCTCGGCGCTGCGCTTCCGCCCTCCTCCTGGCGTCGCTGCGCAAGTAGTGCGATGTGTCACATAAGCATCAAGTTATGTGCTTATACTTTCTTCCTATGTTTTATCGCAAAAAATGTGTAAACAAATCAAAATACGATATATCACAAAAAGCAGTAAATAGTGTATCAATAGTTTGTTTAGATATTTCATCGCAAAAAATGTACACTATGTTACTAACATATCAAATAATATTGTTCCAATAAGTTGTTAATATGTTTTGTTAATTTGTTTATACAAACATGCACTGTGACAAAAAAACACAATTAATGTACCAATAATTTGCTAATGTTTTTCGTTAATTTATTTATACAAACATACGCTGCGTCACAAAAACAACAATAAATGTCGTACCAATATTTTGTTTAAATGTCTTATTGCAAAAAACTTCCAAACAATTCAACAATACGCCATGTTGCACAAATAGCGAATTACGTATGAATACTTTAAAAATATGCTATAGAGTCAAAAACTGCAAATAATGAATAAATAAGGCCTGTCCTCTGAAAAAAATTGTGTACAAATAATTCGTGAATACTCTATGTCGCAAAAGCAACAGAAATGTACTAATAATTGATAAATAGTTTGTATCGAAAAAACAATTAATATGCAATACAAACAATTAAAAGGTACTTTATGTTACAGAAACAAAAAAATGTCCAAATAATTAAAAAACACACTGCATCGGAAAACAACAGATACCGTCTGGCTGTCTGTTAAGCTCTGAGTATTTTTGAAAAAACTCAGACTCGCACCATGAGGCAAAGTTACCTGCTGAGTAACGTTGAAATAACTCGAATTCGTAGCATAGTGTAAGGTTACCTGCTGAGTAACACTGAAACAACTCATACTCGTATAATAAAGTTACCTGCTGAGTAACATTGAAGTAATTCAGACTCGTATAATGAAGTTACCTGCTGAGTAACATTGAAGTAACTCAGACTAGTACTATAAAGTTACCTGCTGAGTAACACTGAAACAACTCATACTCGTATTATAAAGTTACCTGCAGAGTAACATTGAAGTAACTCAGACTCGTACTATAAAGTTACCTGCTGAGTAACATTGAAGTAACTCAGACTCGTACTATTAAGTTACCTGCTGAGTAACGCTGAAACAACTCATACTCGTATTATAAAGTTACCTGCTGAGTAACATTGAAGTGACTCAGACTCGTCCTATAAAGTTACCTGCTGAGTAACACTGAAACAACTGAGACTCGTCTCATAAAGTTACCTGCCACTACAGGTGGCGTGGCGCTGGAGCCCAAGTAATGTTGGCGAGCTGCAGCAGCAGCCACCTGCTGTTGGTGCTGCAGCTGGTGGTGAGACCCCTGCTGTTGCTGCTGCTGCTGCTGCACGGCCTGCTGCGGTGACGGCTGCTGGTTGTGGTGGTGGTGGGTGTGGTGGTGGTGGTGGGATGTGGCGGTGCTCTGCTGCAGGAGCGCCATTCGGTGGCGGTGGGTCCTGGCGGCCTGTCGGGAGGCGGCGGCGAGGGGACAGCCCGACAGCGAGCGGTGGCAGTGGCGGGAGGCTGTTACATGACCTCGTCCGGAGCAGCCGGGCGTTGGGCACTTGACGATGGTCTCGTGCGCAGCGAGTACTGCACGCAATCATCTCATTGTAGAACTTTGACTGCAACGTGCCCCACCGGTGGCCACGGAGGGAATTTTCTTCGACCAGTATATTTTAACACTTTGACTGCTACCTGCGCTACCGATCGCCACGGAGGGGGTTTTCATTGTTCATAGTGCTGACCGACCAGTAGTCACAAACTCAGCTTTCATAGACACTTGATTAAAGCAAAATGAAGGCGTGATTCAGTTAGTTAATGTTTGCTGTTTTCAAAATGTTTTGCTATAATTGAATTCAAATTTGAGTTGAATAGTGAACTTCAGTGTAATTAATTGCGGTCAAAGTGTTAGTGTACACTCATCAGGACATTTTTAATCGCATATGACTGCAACAACATGGATTTTTCGGTTCCGGAATTGAAGCAGGTGGAGAGAAATGTTAGCTTAGTAACGAAGATTTTTCTACGCCCACTCTTGCTCGCCTCCAGGGTTACTACGTTACTGAAGGAGCCACTTGCTCCGGAAAATCTACCTTATATTTGTGGGACTTGAAAACGAAATCTCATCTTCCAAAGTGCAACGCTTTGCTCATGTGGCATCGAGAAATAAATTTAACGATCTTACATACAATAAAACGAGAACAAATTTTAAAAACCATCATGGCTTAGTTCAGTTACTGAACACAAATTCACGGTTCTAGATTTATGCTAGTCTGATCATTGAGTCGTCACATGGTGGAGTTGGCCACCTTTGTGTAGAGCATTAGCATTTTAATAGAACATAATATAAATAGTTTTGATCGAAGATCCTGTACGGTAAGTGTTTATAGCTTAAAATTTAAATAATATTTGATGTTCAGTATATGACAACTTATATAATTCCAAAACTATGGTATTTGAGAGCATTTAATGCAACGCTGTAATTTCAAAAAAATTTAAATTCTTTTCTATATTTGGCCTTTCTAAGAAAAAATTAAATTTTGAACTTCGAAATAAAATGGGCACACAACGCTCAAAATGAGCTTGAAAATAATTCATTGCAACTAAGGAAGAAAGATTATGTTGCTCCATTGACTGCACTGAGAGGCACACAGCGAGAGAAAGAGCGAGATTAGAAAGACGGGGATAGAGTGAGATAGAAAGAGTGAGATGGAAAGAGTAAGATGGAAAGAGTGAGATGGAAAGAGTGAGATGGACAGAGTGAGATGGAAAGAGTGAGATAGAAAGAGTGAGATGGAAAGAGTGAGATAGAAAGAGTGAGATGGAAAGAGTGAGATAGAAAGAGATTATGACTCACTATCAGGAGTGACTTTGTCCTTCCTAGGGCAGCCTGAGAGGGAGCGGTGGTGGGAGTAGAGGCCCGTGGCGTGCCCAGTTCCGTTGCAGCCTGGCGTGGGGCACTTGCTGCTCTCTGCCGCACACAAAGGGTACTTGTGTTAATTCTTAATCAACTACCGCACACCGAATACCTAAGTAATTAATTTTTTTGGTAAGCTCATGAGTGCATAGAAATTCAGTTGATGGGGACTAATAGTGTTAAGGTTCGAAAATATCAGTATGGAGATGTTTTCGTTGTTTTCAGGTTCGAAAATATCAGTAAGCAGATTCCATGACTGAACAAAATCACGAAAAACGTCAGAAAAAGTTTGCTTCAATGGAAAAGTTCCCTCGAATTCATGTGTAATTATAGCTGATGGTCCTTTCAAGCGACTGCAATTAGGGTTGGATGACTCCTTAGTGACTGCTTTAGCTCGAATTACACTGGTTGTACTCCCTTAGCCTCATTTCACACTAAGCTGCAAGGCAGCATCTAGCAAGCTCGCATGAGCTACCTAGCAGATGGTTTGCGAGACTGGTAGGCAGGAATAGCATTTTCACCTCGCATGCTGGATAAAACGTGAGAGTTCAGTGTAAAGGCAACGGCTCGTAATAGTGCTATTCCTACCTACCAGTCTCGCAGACCATCTGCTAGATAGCTCATGCGAGCTTGCTAGATTTTGCTTTGCAATGTCAGTGGGAAATGGGCTTTACCTGGAGAACCTGAGCAGCAAAGTTCCCTCTCAAAGGTGTGCCTCATAGGGCTGGAGTCAGACTTTCTCGTTTCGTCCGCCACTCATAAGGCTGTGCAACTTAATTCCAGCAATCATCTGCTACACAAATGACCTAAGGAAACTTGAGATTTTCCGGCACACGTATTTCCTTGTTATCAAATTTAATTTGTCTCACTTTCACAGCAAAGATCTTTCAGTTGTGAAAGTGTTTCCCTCAATAAGAAAGTTTTTTGATACTTGAAGGGGTTGAATCTACATAAGGCCTAATATTTAGCTTTAAAAATAGATAGGGGTCGGAATAATAAAAACAGTTAAAGCTGAACACAGATAACACGGAAAGAAATGAAATAAACTTAGCTTAAATCTAGTATTCCTACTCTATTACGAATTTCAGTCACTTGGTAATGCACAGGAAAAACGGTCTTAACGTATAACAGAAGCTAAGGTAAGGGCTGCGATGTAGTACCATCTACTTTCACAAAATTCCAGTACCAAAATTTCAGGACTTCACGGGAAGAACTTCTACTATGTACTGAATAACTATAAAAGCGTTACACAGCTCGATCCACTCGTAAAACACAGGACCACTTCTTGATGGCACTCATTACTCTCGGTATGCAGAGTTACTTGGCAATATTAAGATTTGACGTTGTCTTCCTGACATGAAGCCGACACAGCAATCAGCGGATAAATGCTACATATTATACAGTTCAGGAAATTAATGAAAGTACCACCTAATCAAGACTCGACGTTCACTCAGAAGCGATCGTGCCTAAGATAAACTCCATCATCGCGAAAAATAAAAAAATTCCAAATCCCTACGAGTTATTAATTCTTTCATTACCTCATCAAATCCTGTGTGAAGCCATGAGGTAATGTGCAGCGAACATTGCAAATCTAGTTTGTCATGGTTATAGTGCACAGTTCAGTACAGTTCAATAAAATAACATAATGATTGTTCCAGTTCCTCACGAATTAGAAGACGATAAAAATGGCTCATCATATTCACTAAAACACTATCAATCGTATATAATAATTTATTTCATGATCAGCAATTTTCTCCGTCTGTTAACACGTGACGATCGATACAGCTCCACAAGGTTGAGGAATTAGAAAATTAACGTAATGACTGTCAAGTCTGCCCATGCACACGACTCTCATTTAACCGAAGGCTAAATAAATTGCAAGAGGTTCCTCCTCCTGCTTCCTTGCGCCTCTGGAGCGCACGGCCCACACGTCCCGAGGGCCGTCGGTCGCTGCTAGTTTGAAGTGGGAAGACGAATTCCCTTCGAAGATTCTCCTCTGATTTCCCGTCAAACGTTGCGTCAAAGAATCCAATTTTGGGCGGGCTGCATTTTCTCACTCGAGTTTTTTCTTTTGTGGGGTGAAGAGAAAAAGTTTGTGGCCCTTCACACGGGGACAATAATTAACGCAGACGTGCCTTGGACGCTGTTTTTCTGCAGCTGCTGCGGCGCATCTTTGGTCGTTTTAAAAGTGCACTTAATTGAGGAGTCCCTCACAATCACAAATTGCAGAGTTGAATAATTGCGATCATTGTTCCTTTTGGAACTACACAGGTGAATGGCATGGCTTAGGCTTTATGAGAATGACTCACACGGTGTCGTATATTGTCAGATTTCAGCGATTTCTCTCAACAGCCTCTGAGAAGTGTCTTTATTATGATAATGCTTTCAAATCAAATAATCCGGGATACATTTGATATCTTCTTAGAAGGCGTTTAGTCAGCTGGCAGGCTAATATAAGCTGGGATTAAATATTCTTTGCAACTGCATTTAGACGGCTAATATTAAGCGTATGAATACACATAGGAAATTTGACAAGCGTGGCTTTGCCATTTCGAAAACGAAGAGAGTAAGAAAGCTAAAATGAAAAAAGAAAACACATTCTAAACTTTAAACAAATATGTTATTGCATGAGAAGTAACTTTACCAACCTGGGAGACTTTGTGTGTTAAAAGCCTAATAATTATTTTAACTCATTAAATAGAAGAACCGTAGCTCAATTCATTGCCTCTTTTTGCTCTCTTGATTCTAGTGGCAACACACAGAGCAAACACTCTCAATAATGGCACGACCAAAAAACGATTGACTTCGATGCTGAGGATCGACGGAGTGATAAATGATCCCCTAATTCGTACATGGTCTTTTCATCATTCAGGAATGACAACCGGACAGTACGGCACTTGGCTACTGAAGTTGAGGACGTGATAGTAGAAGGAGTGGTATCGTACATCTCGTGCTGAGGTGACATGGGGCCGTTTTTCTATCCAAGTCATACAATGATTCAGGGCTTAACCTGTATTGTTTCTGCTTAATACAGAGTGCGGCACTCAAGCCTTCATTATAGGCTTTCACAGCGTTCTTGAAAATGTAAAATTGACTGCAGCACCCAGTGCTTTTTCTCAACACAATCGGAATTTTTTCAGGATTTATTATTTATCAATCTGTTCTCATACTTCAGTGTTGTAACAAGTTATAACGGTTCTGTGCATCTGTGTTCTAGATTATATGCCCTCCGTTCACGACTTAAGAAAATGGCTCATTACCCGAAACCTTTTTCACAACTCAGAAAGCATCAATAAGCAAGCATTAATGTGCAAAAGACTCACACTTAAATGACGTTCCTCAAATAAAAATACACGTTTGGTAACTGATACAATGACTGAACATTTTAGAAGGTTATATTTACTGAGATTTAGCCCAAAAGAAGCCGTGTTATGGCATGCCTGAGGATCGATGTGGGCGAGAGGGATGCCAGCAGCCTCCCCTCACTTCCTCAAAATGATCTGACGAACTAATAAAAATCGACACCACTTCAAAAAAAGACCCTCCCGTAATTAAAATATAAAAGGAAAAAATGCTTCCAGTAAAAAGCTTAGCGAGGGACCGCCTTGAATGGAAAAGTTAACGGCCTGAGATAATTTTTGGGCGCTTTTAAATGCCGAAGAGCCGAGAATTTCCTCCAGTAAGCCTTGATTGTTTTCAGCTTCAAGGAATGCTTGCTAGCACACGGCGACTAGAAGCTCTGGATATAACGACTTACAAAACTGTTTTTTTTTTCATTGATGCACAAACAAAAAGGTGAAACACTAACTACATGGTTAACTTGCTTGCTAATTGCTATTCTTTTTGGTAAACCAAGAGAATAAAAAGTGCAAAGATTGATTGCTTACATAATTTAATACCTATGCACGCTTTGATTAAAGACGGAAAATTGTGGGCTTAATCTGATACACGAGGTATGTATAACAGAAGTGTGTGCTCGAAACGCGTTTTTCTTGCAGCCAAAAAAGAATCTATTACCTTAAATAAACTGACGCATCTGTTAAACACGCGTTAGAAATCGATTGCGGAGATCATTTATAAGCTTGAGATACTAACGTTTGATTTCGTACGAGTTCCATAACAAAAAGTTTAGTCCGAAAACTGACACCATAAGAGAAATTAGTCCTCAATGCTCACTGCTCCTCGATGCGTTTGCTTTGCCAACACCTTCCGTAGTATTAGGATTTTAACAAAATTTCTCTATATTGATTCATATTTACAAAAAAAATTCACATAATATTTGCATCGCTAAAATGACCATTAAGGCTTGTTCCACCTTATACAAAGCCTGCGCAAATGGTTCATTAAAGAACCTAAAAATTAAAACTTTAAGACTGCTTCCAATTTTTTTCAAGGAAGTTTGGTATCCTGAGGACTTAAAACTAATGCCAATTCAATAGTTCGATCACAAATTTACGCTCAAACTTATAGCCATGACTACTTGACGAGAAATATTAACAAGCTCATGACCCCCTCACAACTCAAAAGTCCGTTTTTAAAATAGATTTTATTTTCGCTGGTACCAAATTCTGGAATTTTGGATTTTGCGAAATTTGCGACACCTATTCAGCCTTCAAACGTCTTCTTGATTCTTACAAGCACTCGAATTAAGAAATAAATTAAAATGAGTAATGATGGCAGAAGTATATAAAAATCTGACGAATTCCGTTTCTAAACTCGTTTGCTCAATTTAAATAATGGTTTGTATAAACCTTGAATTATAAAGCAACCATATTAACAGAGACAACTGATGAAGAAAAAGCGTTGACCAGAGTTTCAAACAAAACTGCTTCCCAGCGTTCTGTTAGAATATTTCTAATGTGCCCAACTACCTAAAAGTTAGAATCATGACTAGACCAATATATTTACCATCGTTTACTGCAGAATTTACTCATCTTCAGATAGGTTGTTACCGATTTAAAAATCAGAGCAGTGTCTCTTATAGTTTTCTACAGTTGGGGGCAGTTTGACACTTTAAGATCAAATTAGAGCAGCACATTGCCCTAGCAGTTCTTGTTGCAGTGCAGATCGATTGCAGCCGCTGGATATTCAGTGCCGTGAAAACTATACGCTCGCTGCAGCAGTGCACGCAGCCAGAAGACACAATAAGCCTATAGTGGGAACCACTGTATCGCCCCGTTGCGGCTTGCTTCCGATCAGTGGGGTTAATTGGTGGAATTTCTGTTTTGAGACACACAGTGAAAGAAAATTGCTTGACAGGCGTACATGACGTCTGCATTACGGTTTTATTGTTACTGTGTTTAACTGCTCTAGTACGGCGCCGATTTTAAATGGGATGTACAAGCCTTATGGCTTATTTCCTCCTCAATGCTAATACTGTTGGCTGTAAGATACTTATTCATGATATATACTTGAGTTGGGAGATTAGGGATCGTCCTCAATAGTTCAAGATGAAATTTAACTTGTGAATGATTTCACTATTGAAAATTAGAGCCGTAACAGATACGACTAAAAATACGCTTGCCTTTGTATACTAATGCTTGTAAATTACCAATAAAAAAAAAAGATTAGTAACTTTGTGTATTGAACAGCAACGCATTGGAATAGCACCAAGTAGACGTAAAGCAGTAATATGCTGAGAACCGATTATCATGTAGAGCCAATTGGGACTGTGACTTTTCACACAAATCTGGCAAATGAAGTATTTTGACCAAAAGGAAAAACTCGCATGTGCATTAGCATCTTTTCGACGACCCTTGAACTTTTTCCAAGTGAATAGATTTCTTTGTAATGACATTAGAAGGGCTTCTGCCTCTCATTAACGGGTCGAGAGGCGTTTTAGCCTTAATGAGGATAATGAAGAGCATCACAATTAAAAGGCTAATTAGTTGTGAGCTGCCGCTGGAGGGGCTGAGTGCTTGCTGTTGGACAGCGACTTGCTTTTATTCTTCCCGCCTTTATTATTTGCACTGCAATTTTTGCTTTGTTTATTGCTTAAACTGAATTGGTTGCTTCACTTGCTACTTACCGCCTTTATTACTTGTACTGCAATTTTTGCTTTGTTTATTACTTATACTGAATTCGTTGGTTCTTTTGCTTTTTGTGGTACAGTGGCTAAGGGATCGGCTTTGTATGTTGGAGACGAGGGTTCGTATCCCGGCACTGGCGCGTCGATTTTCCCCGTTGGGTATAAGGGAGAGCTCAAGCACAATACCCCACTCAACCCAGGTGTCGGAAATGGGTACCGGCTTCACGGGGGAACCGTCATGGTGTCCAATATATAGTGTTAGTTATATGACATTTGAAAAACCAATGCTTAAGGTCATATGTATCAGGCATGATTGGAAATATAGCATCCTAAGATGCCGATGTTTGTTGTTTTGCTACTTACACTGTACTTTTGTCTTTTTCACAAGTTGTTTTTTAAATTGAATCTCTTACTACTTGTAGTACATGAACTGAATTTCTTGCTACCTTTGTTATCTGTGCAGCATTTCCTTCTGCCTTCATAGCGTACACTGTATTTCAATATACCTTCATTACTTGGACCAGTACTACAACTTGCTGACTAGTATCACCTCCTTCTGCATGTATAACATTTTTCTCTCAGTCATAGAATAAGAGCTCAACTTAATTCACAATCAGTCTGAGTTGATTTCTGACTTTGAAACTACTCAGGTTACTAATGCATGCAAAAACTAATCCAGACAAACTGAAGCAAAGAGGTAGACTGAACCGCCAAGCGAGAGCAAGAAAATACATTCCCCTCGGCGGAGCTCATTAGGGACCTGAGCAAGTGAACTGCATCACACAAGGCACTGCGCTGCCGCGCACGCCTCGTCAAAGGAGGCTGTGTAGTGTGCTAATTGATCATTGTTTTGACAGTTTGCTAATTTAAGTGGTGTAAAAATGCGTGCAAGGAGCAGCAACGAGACGAGAGGGAGACGCTCTTTGGCCTGAGGCTGTCTCGCAAGGCGGAACTTCTGAGCCGAGCTGCAGGCCTCCGAGACATAAGCAGCAGTGCACTCGCCTCAAAAATGGCTAATTAAGGCCTGTATCGAGACCTGCATTTGGTCTCCTGTAATTAGGGCGTGTATCGAGACCTGTACTTAGTGTCCTGTTATTAACAAGACCTGCATTTAGTGTCCTGTAAGTAAGGCGTGTACCAAGACCTGCACTTAGTGTCCTGCAATTACGGCCTGTATCGAGACCTGCATTTGGTCTCCTGTAATTAGGGCGTGTATCAAGACCTGCACTTGGTGTTCTGTTATCAACAAAACCTGCATTTAGTGTCCTGTAAGTAAGGCGTGTACCAAGACCTGCACTTAGTGTCCTGCAATTAAGGCGTGTATCAAGACCTGCACTTGGTGTCCTGTTATCAACAAGACCTGCATTTAGTGTCCTGCAATTAAGGCGTGTACCAAGACCTGCACTTGGTGTCCTGCAATTAAGGCGTGTATCAAGACCTGCACTTGGTGTCCTGTTATCAACAAGACCTGCACTTAGTGTCCTGCAATTAAGGCGTGTACCAAGACCTGCATTGAGTGCCCTGAGAGCATCCGAGGAGAGCAAGAGATGTGCTGAGATGTGAATAAAAGACAAGAGGAGGACAGAGACTTGTGCTCGCGCATAATTTGTGCTTGTGCACAGTACTTCGAAGTGTGTCAATTCCTGATGCACACAAGCGTTTCTAACCATTCGGAGCTTGATTTGTTCAGAATCACTCCTGAAGCAGAGCTTATCATCTGTACATTCTTCGTTGTTTTTGTTCTGGTTTTGTTATTGAATTCCGTATTAATTTCTCCTTGTTGGTGAATGAACCTTTGTTATTACTTGCAACGCTGGGAACATTCTAACACTTTATACCTCTCGCCTCAACTATTTTATCAGCTCAACTCAGGTTACTACTTTGCTGAGGATGAACTGTTTAGTTCGAAACGTTCAATTTTATTCATTTAGACTTTAATATTTATATCAATGAAATGACCATTCGTACAGCGATTTGCGCCTGACTTTTCATTTTATCAGCATGTATATCAATATTTCAAATGACGCTTTTGATGTTAATAATATCGAACCGCTCCGCATGAAGATTCACTTCCATCGGATCAGACAAAAGCTGCTGATGTCACAGTTGCACAGCACACAACTCGTCTGCAAGTCCTGCATAACAATCAGAGAAGTGGTTACGGGCTTCCTAAACCTAGGCCAGCCTACTCAGCTAAGCCTCAAAGCAATTTTGGGTAACATTTTCTAATCCTGCTTGCTATTCCGTGCACTGGGCTGGGCTGTCAGAGAGGGGCAGCATGGCGCGTAGGCCTCACGCATTACGAACTCACTCAACGCATCTCATAGGCAACGAATGAAGGATTGAGGACATGTCATACAGCATTATGGGAGGAGGCAAGCACACAATGCGAGATGTCAATGATACAATACAAGCAAGTAAACAAACCATACGAGACGGCAAGCATATGTACCAAACGAGACAGTAATGATACCGTACGAGAAGGCAAGGCGCACTATATCAGAAAGCAATGCTACTATACGAGAAAACAAGCACACTATACAAGAAGGCAAGCATACCATACGAGACGGCAATGATACCTTACAAAAAGGCAAGCATATGTACTAAAAGAGACGGTAATTATTCTTTACGAGAAGGCAAGCCTGCCTAACACTCACTGCACTCGGCATTGCTGTCGACTAACACCGCTCAGCGATAACTAATTCGGATTGCCGGAACGTTAAACATCATCAAATTGCTGAAAAATTTAGTCGTGCAGCAAAAATTTTAATTTATGAAGAAGTGACATTCGGTGCACTTGGTATCTCGAAACCGTCAACTTTGAGGAGTTATTCACAGTTCCTGTCGCCTTCCCTTACCGAGTTCCGTGGGAAAAAGATTTCTTGGATCTCAAACTTTAATGATTCGGACTTTCAGTCTAGTTTAAAAGTTGAATGTAAAAAAGCTGCTTCCCAGAGATTTCAGGGAAAATCAACTTCGCTCTTTTAGCCAATATTTTCTTGACATGTTTCTTAGTGACGTACAGTTCGAAAAAGATAGTCATAGTCGAAACCAAGTACGGACTGAAGCAAACCAGGAAGGTGATTGCGTTAGCTTGACAACACCAAAATTATATTTCCGACACTAAATTACCTCTTATGCACCGCATAAGAATTATCTATCGAGTTACGCTTCCGTTCTGTATGCCCGTCGGCTTATTTCAGAAGTCAAAATATGTGGGCTGGGACTCGCCTCGCTGTGTTCGACTGGCTGGAACAGTATTGGCCTCACGGTGAGTGATCCATCCAGAGAAATAATTTTTCTGTATCGATCATAGATAAATCACAATTCTGCATGGGCATTAATTATTCTTATGCATTGGTTAATAATGCTGCTCTCTACATTACGCGAGTCCAGATACGTCGCTCACGAGGAAATGTTAGCTCATTGGAACGGTAGCATATCTGCTACCACTAGTCTCACCGAAAGTGATCCATACAGAAAAATTCTCTGATTAGTTACGCATTCCTTAGTAAAGCTGCTCGCTTCATTTCGCGAGTCCAAATGCGTCGCCCACGAGGAAATGTTAGGCTCATGGAACGGTAGCTTGTCTGCTACAGCACTCGCCTCACGACAGGTCGGACAGCGCGGCGATGCAGACACGCAGACACGCGAGCTGCAGCGACGGGCTTGCGACAGTCGCGCAAATGAGCGCTCGCGGCACTCGCTGTAATTAATATGGAGGAGAGAGGAGAGCTCTGGGTGTGTGGGGTAATGAGGGCTCTGATTCAGGCTTCTCTGCAGACCCCGTACTTCATACTGTACAGCTTCTGTGCTCTGCGGCCCACCATGATTTTCGCACAAATATCCTACGGAACACACATGTTCCCAGTCAGCCCGAGCACAACTCACAGATCGACTGAAATTTCAACTTACTGATCACCAAATTGTGGATTCTCGGAAAAACATCTAAAGGGCCACGCATTTTCCAAGTCACCACGAGCTTCACAACGCGGTACAGACCTTCAAAGTCGTGAATTCTCGCAAAAACATCCCAAGGAACATACATGTGTTCCAAGTCAGCGTGAGCCTCACAGCGCGGCTCGAGAGTTTACGCGGAGCACAAATTCCGAGTCACTCCGAGCTTCACAACGTAGCACACGAGTTTAATGTTAATTATGAAGGTTGCTCGTGGAGGCCTAGGGCCGGAGACACGCTAAGTCTGCGTACAGAGTTAATGATGGCCGCCCGGCGCAGGCCCCAGGGCCTGGATTACGCCCCAGCGTTGCAGGGCCCCTCGAGTGGGGCTTGCCTGCCCTGCTGCCGTGTCTCATCCTCCTATATTAGATCATTAGAGATTAAGACGCACAGCCAAGGATCTTATTTAAGGGATTACAATAGAACTTGTGATACAGTTCACTGCTGGTGACGGACGTGCTACGTCGCTGCGTGAGGTTCTAGCTCGGGAAACTGTTGAAAGAGATGATATTCTTTCACCTCAACGTCCATGCTACCAGCGCCAGCAGTTCCATGATGTGGCCAAAAATACAGAACTGTTCAATTCGTGTTATTTGAGTCGTCAGCTTCACGAAATAAGTATGATAACCTACTGACACGCGTGCCTTACGTAACTGTTCAATTCAGATCATTTGAGTAGATAGTTTCACTAATAAATATGAAAACTTGTTTACAAGTTTGCCCTAGATTCTGAAGAGAAGTAATATCAGTAGATAGCAGGGAAAGTTCTTTACAGTTGCAATAAATTCGTCCTACCTTTTTGTAAGGTAACGTATTGTTTTTCAAATTGAAGTGTTTCCCAAGCAAAACCCATTTCTATGCTTGACGAAATGAAATCCCGCGTAAATAAAACCATTATAAGCAACTGCCATCCGAAATAAACGGTAAAAACAAGAGACTCGGCTACGAATGAAGTTGAAACTGCCAACCATTCAAGAGAGCATCCCGACTTGCTGTTTGGAGGGTCGTCAGTTTATTGATATTATTTTCTGCGAGTGTCCCTTGGAGATCACACGCAAGTGCCTTTCTTTAGGCGAGGAAATTAACAGGCTCCTCTTGAATATGGAAGGGGCTTAATAATGATATTCACCTCTCCCATGACACCGGAGTTGCAACAATGTTATTCCTACGGGAGACGAGGCGGTGCGCAGCGCAAGTTAATCGCTGCGAGGGCGCTCGAGACACTAGCGGAATCTTTATGAGCCCCTCCGCAGCATTCGTTGTCTTGAGGCGCGCTACAAGACTTGAAGAGAACGAGGCTGCACTTTTGTGCAAGCTGCAGCTGCCGAACGCCGGCAGTGTGGAATGCGACAATTTGAAATTGGAGTTTCACTTGACTAGAAAACAGGAAATGGAATAGTTTTGAGGTTTACTTCTTGTGATGCATGCATGAAATTTTCATGAAATTTTTTTTGTTGGCGTTAATAAGTCGTAGAAGATTTTACTAAGTAACGTAATTTTAAGTGCTGTTTTTCTAAATAGTTTGATTGTCGATGACAGTTTTCATTGTAGTTAAAACAACGGCAGTGCATTTTTCGCACGATTACAATTCAGCTCACACGTGATTCGAGAATAGAGTAAGAATTAGTTTCACTTTCCAAGCGCAAGCAAGACCTAACATGTGAATCTTTTCCCAGGAAAGTTAATAAATGATTCCGACCGACAAGCGATTCTCAGAATAAATGCTTACAGACTTTTCATACCCGCTTTATTAATAATCCACAGCCTCTTAAGTTATGTGAAATAATTAAAAAATTGCATCCGAACTGAAGCACAGAATTTTCCACATAAAAAACAACACAAGTTCGGTGTATGAAAGTGAATAAGTTGCAAAATCAAAAGCATACTCATATTTTAAAATGAAAAATTTAAGCAACAGTATTTTATTTTTGTATCCTCTCCCCGGTAAAGTGCGGTCATTTTGGCGTCATCAAGATTTCCTCATTTTCGAGCGAGTAAGCTCACCGAATCGTTTTAAAAATATGCTGGAACGAACTTTCTCATCCGTTACCGTCCTTTCCAAGCGAATCAATAGCTGTAGGAAGCACAAAAAATCATCTGAATGTCAAACATTTCTGCCAGAACATTTGCTGGGAAGAGAGTAGAATGTCGAGCAACCCATCGCTGGTAGGTACTCTACCTAAACGGGAATGCATTTATAGTCCGCCACCAGAAATAGTTGTGAAATGTTAGTGGCTATCCACATGTGCTTCGGGAATTTCGAGTTCTTCTTGAGAATGATAACAGGATTAGTCGTTTACGATATCAATTTAGTGAGATTAAAAATTTTTCGGGTTTAACCAATATTACATAGACTCAATCAGTTAGTTCTCATAAGGAATTGGAAGTATGATCTAAAACGAATCCTTCTTAGCATTTTAAAACGGTTAGAGATGATGGTCCAACATTTGTTCGGAGGTAGCCCCGTACAAATCAAATTAAAAGAATCTCAGCGAGGTGAGGAAGGCTGATCAGCAGCGTGCGGGATGCGTCCCGCCCAAAGAGCGATCTTTCATCAGTTCAGCAACGACGCCAACGAGATGCAAATCGGCTTGAATATTCAAGACGGCTCAAGAATCAGAGACACGTCGCCTCCTGCCAAAAATGCCATGACGTACAGCGAGGCCACGGATTAGCCACGAGTAATCTATTCTCCACCTCTCAGGGATATTGCGATGAGTAACCCTTATTCTACTCTAGAATGAAGAGATGAATAGCCTCTCCTCTACCCATGACTGTGGAAGGGATGAGTAACTCTTCCTCTACCCTTGGGTGAGGAAGTGATGAGTAACTTTTACCCTATTCTTGGATGAGGAAGAGATGAATAACCTCTTCTCTACCCTTGGATGAGGAAGGGATGAGTAACCCTTACTCTACTCCTGGATGAGGTGGCGATAAATAACTCCTCCTCTAACCCTGGATGTGGAAGCGAAGAGTAACCCTTACTCTACTCCTGGATCAGAAAGAGATGATAACCTTTCCTCTACTCTTGAATGAAGAAGTAATGAGGAACCCTTAGGAAGGCAACGTCTGGTGAATGTACAACAGAGAAAAAAACAGGAGTATTATTCTTAATATACTGCCCACTGTGATTACCCTCAAGTGAAACAATGTAGCCAGCATCAAAATTCAATTCTGCGTTGAAAACTTTGTCCCATTTTTTGCTCCCACAATATAAACCCCACAAGGTCTCAAATCTCAATCATTTGCTTAAGGTTTCTTTAGTGAAAATGAGGAAGTGATCATGCTCATTCATTAAGCGATAAAAATTATTGCACGGCGGTGAATTCCACCATGACGTGCTTAAAAAATGGAGACAACTGTATCTTTTTCTTTCTAATGAAGTACAAATGCAAATTTAAAAATATTGACGTCTCTGTTGATTGAAAATAAAATTTTTCCCGTTTTGAATAAGAAATAGCCAGCTAAGCGAAGAGAAATTACAAATTGGAGCAACAGAAACTATTGGGCCTAGATGACGTGTGTAAGGATTTATTTCAAGAAACGATATTCAATATTCATATTCTAGATTTTTTGTTTTTTCTCATGTACTTTTTTATTTGATTCGGGAGAACAGCAAGTGCAATGCTGATAAAGTAAGATCTTTGGATTTTGCACGCACTTTAAAACAGCACTGCGGCTATCATACCGTGGCCAAAATGTTTATTTCATCCAATTTAAAATAATCGTGAAGAATAATGCAGCAAAATCATAACAAATTATGACAAGAAATAAATGCGGCTCTCAAAATAAAAATCCCTTTGTTCAAGTAACAACAAATTGAAGCGTGTGTGAGATTTGAGATGAAGGGAAGACGTACCAGTGGAAAGCACTATGACTGTCTTACTGTGGTCAAAAAACTACCTTTACCCGATTTAAAATAATCATGAAGAAAAATTCAACAAAATCTAAGAAAAATATGACAAGAAACACAAAAGGCCCTTGGAATAAAAATCCCATTGTATAAGTAGCTGCAAATGGAAGCGAGTATGAGATGTGAGATGAAGACAAGACGTACCAGCGGAGAGCACTGTGGCTGTCTTACTGTGATCAAGAAGTTACTTTTACCCTATTTAAAATAATCTTGAGAAATAATTTGTCAAAATTAAAGAAAAATATGAAGATGCTCTCACAGTTAAAATAAGTCTCTTGGTACATGTTTGAGCAAATGGAAGCGCGAATGAAATTTGAGAGCATTTGCAATTTGAGATGAAAAGAAGACGTACCAGCGGAGAGGTCAGAAGCGAGCAGCTGCCTGTACTCCTGCGCGTCGGAGAGCAGGTGCGGCGTGAGCGACACGAGGCTTGCAGCGGCCGCGTCCGCCAAATTGAGGGACGCGCGAATAGGTTGCGGAGTTTGGATGCTCTGAGCTGTGGGGTCCGAGCGGCCTGACCCCAGTGATCCGCCGCCGGACTTCGGTAGTTTGTTTGCTCGACCGGCGGCTATCATGGAAAAATTTTCCGTGGAAGCTGCGCATGGGGACACGGACCGTCGATCTAAAATCGGCGAGGACGAAGACCGAAAAATAGAGGAAGCAGCCACTGCAGCAGCACTCACCGCAGCTGTCGCTAAAGAATCTTCTGAGAATAACGAGACTCCGGCATCGGCAGAAGCTTCCGACGCTGTCTTGGTACCACTTGAAGCCAAAAGTTTCATAACAAGTTGGGACTGGGCGGCCACTGAAGGACACTCCGATGATGACTTGGAAGGTATTTCAGGAGAACAAACACTCGAAGATTGTAACTTGAGCAGAGAGGCTGTAGCAGCAGTTATTGCATCATTAAAGCCCAAGAGAGCTTGCGCTGTGAGAGCGGTGGCATTTGCATCGAGTGGATGAAAAGCTGAAAAATTAAACGTCTGCCGAAAGCTGTCGGAGACTGAATCTGAGGAGGGAGACGATCCTTTGGATCTGAAGGAATCCTTGCGGTGACTTTGGTCGAGCCTTTTTGTGAGGTTATCATCCTCAATTTGCATCTCATCAGAATCCTCTTTGCTGGACTCCGGAGTCGAAAGCCTCACGGCTCGCCCCTCTCTGAACCGATGTCCTTGAGCTCGTGATAGGTCGTCCATGTCATCGGTATCTCGACTCTCGGTCGTTTCGATTTCATAATTTTCCTCTTTACCGGCAGTTGTCGTGTCGGGCTCATCGCTTGTCACCTCCCTCATGAAAGCGTCTCGTGAATTTGATCCCTGACTATGCTCGTGCGTTGACACAAGGCTGTCCTCCAACGACTCCTTTTCAGAAGCAATTGGATCTTCAGTCGTCGTAGACGTGACGTCATCACACTCGAAATGAGACGTGCTAGCGTATACTTTAGACTTATACGTGCTGCAAAATGGCTTAGAATATCGTCCTTTTGAAATTGAAGTAAGCCGGTCGCTAGCATTACACTGCAGAGGCTTCCTCCTCTGAACTGATTTGCGATGAAAATCTTCATAGTCGTGACGGTGCCTCGCTGGGCTGTCCTCACCACGACCGCCACCATCAGACTCTGCCTCAGGCGCAAGGGTCTCGCACCCGAACGAAGCGTCACTGATCAAAGCACCGGACTCTGTTTCTTTGTCGTCACCAGCGGCTCCCGCTGAGGCCGCTTGTTTTTGACCGCCTTCGGACGGTCTTTCTTTTCTTTCTCGCTGTCGACTTCGGTCATTGAGCCACCGACTTAGTTCCTCAAGATTTTCTGGGTCTGGCGAGTGACAATCTCGAGATACAACTTTCTCGCAAGAACTCTCGTCCTTTTGAGCGCTTTTCTCTTCTTCATTATTTTTTGACGAGGTTTCATTCGTTATTTCCTCTGATTTTGCACTTGAAGACTCATTTGGCCTGCTGTATGACCCTCCAGCATTATCTTCATATTTTAGACCTTCGTAAGACAAACTTTTCTCAACATTTTCCCTATTGTTTAAGTCTTTCATTTTATCGCAATTGTTAGTAAGCTTTTTCCTAGATATTAATGCTAGACTCGTCGCGTTCTTAGTCTTCGATACCCCAAATTTGACCCCTCGGGAGAAAGATGCGGGGTTGTCTTTAGGAGAGCGCGATCTCGCATTGTTTACATCCTTTGAAAGGTGTGTCGTAATTTTCTCCTCGGATGGACAATTTGTGTTCATGGCGAACATAGAATCCGACTGAGGAATTTCTTCGCGTGTTTTTGTTTCTTTTGTGAGCGAATTTCCTGAGGGAATGGATGAACGTGCGCCAAACTTTTGTTCCCTTTTCGGTTTCAGAGTCGAGTTTTTCTTATTATTTCCGACCCGTTTTGGACGATGCCTTAGGATTCTATTTTTTCTCTTCAAAAACTCATTTTGGAGAATCATCCTTGAAGAACTAGGAACAACGACACTGCGTCTTTTTTTCCTAATTTCATTGACACTGCGGCCATTAGTTCTATCAAAGCAGCCAACCTCATTCTCAGAAATTTTCTTAGACGAACCCGGCGTAAGCGAGTCCAAGATATCACACTTTCTTTTGAAATCAAAGCGCTGTCGGAACGGGAGCTCTTCCTCCTCTGTGGATGATATGGGTGGTTCCGAAGAGCTCCTCTCAAAGCCCCGTCTGCGACGGGGAAGTGGTGCTCCGGGGAGGTTGGTATGGAGGGAAGGTATGTGGGTTCTCATCATCCTCCCTTCTCCTCCATTCTGAGAGCCACTTTGCGCTGCCCCAGCCTCCGCTGCTTGGCTGGTGGACACATGAGACTCCACACAGGAGCTCGACCCCGTCGATGCTCCATTAGAATGAAGTTCAGGAGTCTTCACAGAGTTTTCAGTCATCATTTTGGCCGCTTCTGAAAGTTGTCTCTTGTTACTAACTGCGCTGTAATGTTTATTTCAGGTTTATTTCACGGACAATACATTGGGTGGAGTAACATAATTTAAAGAAAACAACGTACAGAGTGTTTTCAAAGAGCCTCTGTTTTTTCCAGTAGCGCTGACATTGTGCTACGGTCTATGAGCTTAAAAATATTCTACACGAACGGACAACTTCGCTTGAAGAACAGTTGTCAATAAGGCGATTTTAGTGCTTCAGGTCAGAGGAGTGTGACAGAGTAAACGAGCATGAATATGCGATAAAGAATCTCGCAACCCAAGGCATGCGTAATCACAAAGCCTGAAACTGCAGGGCTAGCACATGGACTTGCAGAGCTAGCACTTAAACTTGCAGGGCTAGCACTTGGACTTGCAGGGCTAGCACTTGGACTTGCAGGCCTCCCCAATGTGGTGCTGCTCCTCCCCTTCCTCCCCCACCGCAGCCTCGCGGTCTTCCAGTAGAGCGTCCGCAGGTGGCAACTGCCCAACTGGCCGGCGGACGAACGCAGTTTGCAACGACGAGTGCTAGCCGACCCGCCTGCCAGCTCCTGAAAAGAGATAAACGATATCTCATCAGCGGACTGGCAGGGGAGGCAACACTAGAGTCATGCTCCTCGTCAGTTAAGGTGGCAAATTAGGCCGACCATCCGAACTTGAGAGCGTTGGTATGAAGCCCAGTGGCTTGCGGTGGGATAAGGAAGGGAAGGCTCAATTGGAGGTCATGTGTTCGTTTCAAGTGTCGTTTGTGATCCGACGGGAATCGGGAGAACGAAACGCATTGGGCAATTTAATCTCCAAAAACGTCCATTGAAATTAATGGAATCAATGATTGTGAACAACTGACTGTACCATGAATTTTCCACGCAAACATGGTTTCTCGCGTAACGTAGGCAGCCTTTCTGCGCCCGTTGCTAAGGCAACGAGCCTGGCAGTAATGCTGCTAAACCGAATTGAATCGCAGTGAGCCGGTGCAAGCAGAACCCGTTGCCTTCGTCGCTTTCGAGCGGATTGTTGGCTCTGCTAAAATGGCTCAGTCGAATTGACTGATGAAACGTGATACATATAAGCCAGTTGTGAACAAGTATACCTGGTAGGTACGATTAAAATTAAAGTACACCAATATCTTTAACAGTTTAAGGAAATAACTAAACCAACTTTTATTCCCCCAAAATGGGAATTATTCAAGTGCTTGGAGTGTTTTTGCTTCCAACGTTTATTTTGGCAGGTGTTGGAATCTTATTTAAATTGGAGGTCTCCTAGCCACAAAATCGTCAAAACAAAGCGCAAAACACCAACAGAATGGCTACAATTAAATTTCTAAATATTACCGACTTAAGACTTAAATAATCATTCCTAAATGTTTTTTAGATATAACTGACTTAAGCTTAAAACTTAGTCAATGCTTAGCTGATAATTTAATTTTTCCGGTCGAAAAAGTCAGTCTGATGAAACGAATACAAAGTTCAATAGATTAAAATTTGACCAGTACTAACAAATGACCATATCAAAAACGAACTACCAATCCGAGTTTGACTGATACATTGCAATCCTAAAGTTATTTTAAACATTACAAAAGTGTTTCAAATAGGCACAATAACATTCAAGGCAGAAATATGTGTGCCAACAGAATATTTTTTCAAGCCCTAAAGCAGTTTTCAGAGAACGTGCTCAAACCTAAAGAGGGAACAGGCACTCGGAGCTACCTAAGTTTGGTAACAAAATTGACATGGAAAATCACATCGGCATTGCATTTTATTCGCTATAGTAGATTACCTGGAGGGACGTACCCTCATGCAAACATGCAAGCTCTGTGTACGAAGGCAATACCGGGTGCAACAATTTTCTACTAAATCGTGGGATTTTCAATGAGGCAACGAACACGGAAGAAATATAGGACAACTTAAGAGTACCCCGACACCCGCATGTTAATGATTCTTTATAGTGTAGTTATCAAGAAACGTCCGTGATTCCAATATAGGTGGAAGTAATGCACATCAACCCAATATTGAAACATACACGCAGTCAAAAATGTTATCCGGAATAGTACACTAAATTAGCAAACTATGTACACGTAAAATTACCACAGGAAACAATTTTTTAACATTTTCGAGGTTGTAGCTTGTCAAAGAGATCGCTGATATTTCGACAGCTCATCGTTCCAAAAGGAGAGAAAATGTCAATCTCGAGGAGGTTGCTGCCTTGAAGCAAGGGGTAAATTGTTTCAAGAAGCTTCATCCAAATAGTTCTTTTTGATAAGACGCTCGGACACGACTAGCGACGTAAGAAGATGAATCTATAATATAGAGTTCAATCTATCTATAAAGTTCAATTTGTCTATTGAGTTCAACCTATAATGTAGAGTTAAATGACTATAATCAAGGGAATATCTGTGTTACTGGATTCGAAGAACATTTGTTCAATTGGTGACACCATTGCAACTCATGATATAATGCATTTATAGCTTGGGAAAGAAATTGGCCTGTGAACTTTACTTATGACCGACCATGACAGTGGATGTCACGGTGCTTATCTCTATCAATGGAATGATTCAGCATGGATAAAACACAAATGCTTCTGATATTGACTGACCTGGAGTGACGGACTAGTTGCAGTGCACGCGTCAGAGCTTCTCCACAGACGTAGTCCTGCAGAGGAGACAATGAGCATTATTTTCACGTGAACGAAACGTAATCAAACATTTTCCAGCGCAATATTGATGCGACGTTAGTAATTAAACTAGTTTTGGAAATAAGGACGAGTAGTTCTTATGAAAAGAAATAAAGTTAGCATCAAAAGATTTTCTACCGAATGAAAGACATCTACTTTAAAACTTCTGAGTAATCAGGCAGGATAGATAGTTTCCACTTTGGTTTAAGAACTGCTAATTAATAATTACGACTGCTTATTAGTAATTCAGGCTGGAAGCGCAGTTTCATGATATAGATAATAACATTTTAGCTGACAACCAATGATAATGATCGATCAATGATAAAGATCGATGCAGTATTCCATTGACTTTATTCTGCACAATTAAATGGACGGTGTTAATCAATTCCAACTGCACATCATTTACCAAGAGAATATCGTGGTAGTACAAATCACGCTAACAGCAAAGAGAGACCACACGATGCCGCTTCCAGTTGATTTCCTTATTTTCTGTGACTAGTGAATCAAGACAAGCATCCGATGAGACGAAGCTAAGCGTAAAAAAAATAATAAAAAAATAAAAAAATTCATAACAAGAGCTACTGGTGTGTCGGATGGTGTATATAAGTGTCAAGCAAAGATTGAAATCTTGTCGTCATATGTTGTAAATAACTGTAAGATTGTAAGATTGTTCTCTTTTCTGACTGCGCTCGATATGCTCTTCATGTTTCAAAGCTGCAAAACTGGCCAGCGGATATACGAGAAAAGAAAGTTCTGCGAAGAAAAGAGAAATGCGAGAGAGCAGTGCTTGTAATAGGGAAGATGGGCAAGGAGGAGTCGCCTTAAAGACGACCCAGCAAGGGCGGGGCACAGCTCAGGCTTTTTGAGATCCTCCTTCTTTTGAATGGTTCTGCAACGCGAGTCGCGGTTCATAACTCACGTGCAGGAAGAGACGAAGAGGTAAAGAACGCAATTGAACTTTGCTGGACCTTTTTCAGAATCTATACAGAATAATAAAACTCATCAGAGAATAAGGCAAACGGGTCTTGAACATCGATGAGCATCGATGAGCATTTTCTTTTGAATGCTCCTGTAACGCGAGTCTCTGCTTATAACTCACGTACAGGAAGAGACGAAGAGGTAAAGAACGCAATTGAACTTTGCTGGTCTTTTTCAGAAGCTGTACAGAATATCATACCTCAAAATGAAAACGGTTCATGGATATCAACAAGCATTTTATATTACTCGTAATTCTTTGCTTTTTACCATAGCTTTTGGCGTAAACTAAACCGAATGCCGAAGTTTCTTTCTCGATATACTGTTCGTGTGTAGCTTTATATTAGAATTTAGAATATTTAAGACTGCTCTATTCTCAGAGATTTTTTATTCTCCGACCAGAGATGAAAAAAAAACATCCTTTGTTCGAGTGAAAATGTGCAAGACGTTAGAAGGTTTCAGTGTTGTAGCTGAACTCACACGGTAGATCGTAAAAGATACCTTTCAACCCTTTTTATAAATTTTTGCGGACTGCTCTTGATTAACCATTTTTATTAGGGAATGTAATCTAATATAAGCTAACCCGCGCTATATCAGTGATGCCATGAATTGATCCTAAACAATAATTAGAGTCACAAACATGCAGGAGCCACAGCATTGCACTGTTATTTAACATGCATCATGAATTAACAAGCCATCGCTTTTGTAGCGAGCGTCCCATGCTTGTTCTACCCGTTAATTTCCATGTGTTCTTCAGAGGTGAAAAACTGGCGGTCTGGCAGTTAGAATCAGTTATGGCCGAATAGAGAAAGGGGTTGATTTATTTGAAAATTTGATGTAGAATTTTTAATTCGCTTCAAATTCAGAAAACAAACTTTTCATTTTATCCGTGGAATAATTCATTGCAACTAAAAAATGAAATTTTACATGTATGAAAAAACGTCACTTTTCTATTTTAAGCGAAGATTTCCCGGATGAAATTAAGGAACATCACTTTTCCTACGCATTCAAGATTCCATTTAAATCAATTGAACGCTTCAAAATCCATCTTTCATACCATTGGTTTTACCAATAAATTTCTTTAATTCAGTAAACAGAAGAAACTATACCCTCGAATTACAGAGTGTTTTTAAAACTAGACCTAGAAGACGAGAATTAATACGTCACAGTACATGAATCATGAGAACTAACGACCAACACCTCTTACTTGTACGGGCTGTCGCCACATTACTCTTCGATGAAGAGAATCGTTTCATGCGACAACGGAGCATCACACGCTGAGCTGACATGATGTGGACTGCGGCCAGATTTCCTTGTTCCTGGCAGTTACTGATAAAAATCAAGACACCCTGGCAGCGGTACCAACCCCTTCGAAGAAACCTCTTGCGTTATATTGATTAGAAGAGGGGATGTGTGGGGAGAGGGGCTGGGGCTGAAGCTGGGGCTGCTGCACACGACCAAACTTCTACAAAGTTAGAGGAAGCTCACTGATGGAACAGCCTCGCAGGATTGGGGAGTGGGGAGCTCCAAGGGCCTGAGGGATGGGGAACAGGAATCCAAGATGCTGGGGGGCAAGCGAGAAACATGGGAGGGAGGGCAGCTCTTGCAGCAAAGTTTGAGCGCAGTTTGGAAGAGAGAGACAAGAGGGGGCAGCGAGGCAGGAAGAAGAAGAAGCGCTCAATAAGATCAAAAACGAAATGAAGCGTTATAAACTGCAAAAGACAGGAAATGCAAGAAATTTAATTGGAAATCAAAAGTCATTCGTAAGATTTGCACACAGGAATATTCAGTGTATCAGGATGTGAAGACAAGTATTTGCCAGGGATATTAAAGTGATGAGATCGAACCGTGAGTTTCTGGTACGACCGAACTGAAGTTCGCTTTTAAATCATAGCGTATAAAGAATTTATTAAGGTAAAGAAATTAGCTCCGGTGCCATGCTTATTTCGTATATTTTCAGAGAACCTGACGCACGCTCGTTTATTCATAATCAAAAAGGGTGGTTTAGATTTATTAATTTAGATACTCTAGTTTTAGACACCGCGGAACTGATGTATAAGTGTCTAAGCATCAGTGAATAACTGATGAATAAAATGAAAAAGATGAATAAGTGTCTAAGCATAGAACGCTGTGGGATGGTGTCTCCGACTACACCAATCACGAAGCTGGCAAGTTGGAGGCAACGCTCAAAATAGAGAGAAATAGACGCGTCATCGATCAAGACTTCGATCTCAACGATATCTCATATTCAGCGTTTGTCACTTGCGAGAATTACCACGGGGATTAAGCAAATAATTTACTTTGCGACGACTGGCCAGTTTTTAGAGTTTTTAATCATTCACAGACTTCTAAATTATTTCAGAATTACTGCGGGTATCGTGCGCAGAACTTGTCTTAAGATTTTTGGAAAGTTTTTCGTGTTTCTTGACATTTCAAACTTCTTGATTCCCCAATGAGCGACCAGTCTTTCATAAATACGTTAAACCAAGAAAATAGTTTTGAGAATGCTCGACAAAAAGTTAAAATATTGGCTACAATTTTTGGTGAACAAAACTTTTAATCAATTATTGTCATAGCGATGGTTGTCCTGCATGTGTTTATGAAACGAAAACATTTTCATTTTAAATGAAAAAACGAGAGTTTCAGTTTTTTGAATGTGAAATGATGCTGGAACGAAAAAGTGTTTCAAAATCTTACCATAAGTACACAAGTTAAACAGAAGCAAAAGTAGCACTAAAAATGTCAGATAGCCTTTCTATGAGTGGAATGCTGATAATGATCTGCTTTTAAATATTTTTACTCGTACCTTCAGGTCCACAATTGCGTAAAATTTGTCATCCCACGCAAATGAAAGTAGGAATTTTGTTTCATCTTCATAGTAAAATAAACAGGCGACTAATTTCTTGAACCGTGTGACAAGAACGCAAAAAAGCTTTTCTGAATCCCGTCTGTAAGAATAACATCTCTGATAATTACCTTCAGTGAAAGAATTCAAGCACTAGTGGTGGGACAGAAACTGAATACTCTTACGTGTTAGTGAAGAATTTTTCATTTATTCACGTCTCATTTAGGAAGGTAATTTAAGATTTATTATTAATAGGCATACGAATGATAAGTAGTCCAAATCCATAGGACTTATTTTGAAAAATTAACGATGAAATAAACAAATCTAGTTGTCAATGTAAAAGATAGTTAAATGTAAAGAGTAATTACCGTAGACTAAATGCAAAATCCTAGGAAAAGTAATTGAAATGCAGGCTGCTAATACCGCAGACTTTATACCGATCAATACATTCGTATTGACGATAGTGAGGAGAACTGACCGTAAGCGACAAATTTCAGCTTTGTCATTTTTACATTAAGTTGAGCAATGAAAAAACTTTGAAGATTTATTAACTTGAATGATTGAAACATTTGGTTGTGCAGCTTAGTTTCAAAATTGGAAATCTGCGGCAGGTTTTGGTATGGTGCACCTGAAGAAAGTGCTATTGATTTAACAAAATAAACTATACTTTTTCGACACTTCCCAATTTTCGAAATACAGATTTTCATATGTATTAAATCAACTCGAAATGCAAAATCTTCCCCGAATGCCACGTGTTCAGAAAGTCTTACCAATATTCAGTACTCATATGACATGTTACCAGAAAATTTACGATAGGAGGCGTACAACCTCAGTGCCCCTCGAAAATTTGTTCGTACGGCAGTACTACGCATAGCTGCACTTAGTTACTTTCACCCTGGGATGTTTGAGCACCTTTTTTTCTAGTAAAATTCTCAATAGCGTTCACCAAATTTTATTTGAAGGAAAGACAAATTTGCAAATTTCATCTAGAAAAAGGTCGCTTTCAACTCAGGCCCAATGTTTAGGCTTGGTGAGGTCGCTGTAGCAGCCGCTACTGACTGTCCGGTCTGCCAGTTTTGCGTTCGTTGGCGCATTATGAACGAATATCATTCCCCTATCAAGTATTTCTGCTCCATAATGATGACCATGAACGAATGTCTTCACCCTTTTGAGTCTCCTTTGCTCGTTATGATGGATATATACGAATTTCATTACTCATTCAAGTATCTGTGCTACTTTATGATGAACATGAACGAACGTCTTCAGATTTTTGAGTATTTTTCATTTTTTTATGATGAATATGTAAGAACTTCATTGCTCCTTCAAATCTCTCTGCTACTTGTGCGTGAACGTATGTTTTCACCCTTTTAAGCATCTTTTGCTCTTAATGATGTGAATTTCTTAAATTTTTATATATAATAGAGAAGGTCTATTAAAACTTTCTGATGTGGAATGAAGGCATTTAAGTATTTGGACCACAAATACTTAAATGCCTACTTAAATGTTACGATCATTGATAAATGACCTCTATTCTTATCCAGTTGAAAGGTTATCAGTCCATCAGCGAGGTATTGAAATCTTAATTTACTTCCTTCTTTTCCGGACATCTGAAAACCTTATTGACTGAGTTTCATGTAAAATGATCACAAACCATAGCATAGCGAATGTAAGTAATTGGTCAGAAAGTTCAAAAAAACTAAAAAAAAAATGAATGAGTGTGACTTCAACTGGACTGCCCTAACTCAATGAGGCTCGCACGCGTCCCCACACAGGAAGGGATTTCAATGCCCCAGCGGCGGCCATGTTGGTTCCGGTTCGCACCTGGGTCCTGAAACCGAGCCTCTTCAGTCGTGCCTGGACTTCCACACACGTCGGACATGCTCTCGCAGCGCTCCCGAGTCTACCTCACTGGGCTCTCGTAGATTTGCTCCATTGAGACTTCAGTAGAAGCTGCTTCACGTCCCCCCTCACCTCTCCCCCCTGCTTGGTTAACCTTGACACCCCCTCACTCCCCTTTACTACGCCAGATCGATTTGCGTTCATTCAGAAGAGGCTCCAACGCTCCTCCCTCTCTTTCCATTCAACCACCGCCGAGCGCCTCCTCACTTTTAAAACTCTAAGCAACTCACTTCTAACGCTCCAAATAACTTTATCATCAACTTTTCCCATTTTGAAGAACTTTCGTACAACTCTCTCCAACTCTCTTCCAACTTTCAGTAACTTCTACCCAACTTTCAAAACTTTTGTCCAACTCTCGGAAACTTTTGCCAACGAGGCGAAAGTTTGTCCAACTTTGTGCAACTCAGCCCAACTCCGCTCGTAATGCCAGAAGTTGAGGGTGCGATTAGTGAGGGTAGGAAGTTGGTGTGTTGGTTGTATTATGATTAGTATTAGGTGCGTTTTGTATAAGAAGTGGTGTGGTGGCTGTCTTATAATTGTTATTTTTAGGTGTGTTTTGTACAATAATTGATGCGATAATCGCGCTATGGTTAGTAAACAAGGATGATATTTTAGCACATTTGATTGATTCCTCACTACTGTTGCACTATTCCACTTGTACATGAAATGTTTAGAGCGAGAGGAAGTAACTGGAAGCAGGTAAAAGATCATCTTATAAAAAAAGGCTAGTGAGTGGAGAGAGGATGTGTTGGAGGTACTCAATGAATATTACTCATAACGCGACTCAAAAGCAAAGTCAACTCTCGACAAACTATTGAATTATAATGGCTAGGTAAGCCACAATAATGACATAACTCAACTTATAGAGAAATAACCGCAGAAGCTGAACGTAGTGATTAAATTTAGGTGGAGATCTGCGACTGAATGAAAGCTTAGGGGCTAAAAACTTGTGACTTATGAGCTGAATTAAGATTGTTACGATTTAGACATTCTCGAATGACCTTAAGAGTGAATATATGTCACATTACCGATAAATTCTGTATACACAATGCTCGAAATACAAGTAATAATTATGGAAAATTTTAAACCGAACGTAATTTTGATAGTCTGGCTGACTATCACATTAAAAATGTCGCCAACTTTAACAATGAGCGTAATAATATCACTAAAATGGGGGTTAAATATTTTCACTGATATGAGCTTGATTCAATTTACAGATAAGTAATTTAGTCCAATATAACTATTTAGATTAAAATCCATAAACTTGCACGTATAGACAGGCTTGACAAGCCACGCCGGAGCTCAGTAGTTCGCACGGTCAGCAGAAGCGAAATCGATATCTTTGGTCCACGAGTCACTTCGGTGCGTAGAAAAAAAAGCACCACCAGCAATTGGCTCGGAATGTGACGAGTCGAAATGTGATGAGGAGCAGCACGCATCTTTTGCTGCAATGCTAACAAGCCCCTGCCTGCCGTGTGGACAGCACTTCTGAATCTGAAGATTGGTTTGCAGTCTGAAGGTTGCAGTCGTCACTCAGGAGGCTGTCATAATCTGGTGGCGGTTTGGGGTGCGAACTACAAACGAATTACGAACAGCCGACTTGTTTTTTGGGGGTTATCCTAGTGTATTGTTTGTTTTTGTGTTTTACTGGGCTTCTTGCTTGTTTTGGGTTTATTGGATTGCGATTTCCTAAGTTCTACTCATAAAGATGAAAATCATTGAAAGATGAAGAGCACGAAACCACAAATAATATTTTTCTTCTAAGTAAAACACAAAGAACTTAACTTAGATCTATTTGAAGGATTAGAAATAAGATTTTGTTTTAGGAAAAAGAGCTGCCGTCATCATGGTAATTCCTGTCAACTCTTCTGTGTGCAAATTCCTACTTAGGCTTCACAATTCTCTCCAACTTACGCTGTTGCAAAACTGAAGGCAGGCGCTAGAGACACGTTCTTCCATGGACTGGGAGGAACTTGTGATATATTCATGAGTTCTTCCTAAATAGGCAGAAGAAAATTTTACAGGAAAGAAAGTTCTTTGTTTCACGATAATAAAAGTGTCGTACACAACACTGTTTCATTTTTAATTAATTGAGCGTGTGAGAAATTTTGTTGATATTACAGACTGATGCTTATTCGCCGCCCGCTTGTCTAATTCGCCCTCTCAATTTGAGACCACTCGAATGAAAAAGGAAAAAATAGTCACTATCAGTAAAATTGATGCATAAAATGTATTAGAATGTATTAGTTTTTAAAAATGTCAGAGGATAAAATGTAAAATATCCGAGCGCTTACTCAATTGTCACATAAGTATCATAGTTGCCATGCCAATTTTTAAACAAAATATAGCGAGAAAAACATGAGAACTTATCCCCTTTAATAGTTTGTTGTAACGTTGAAAGGAATGAAAATTATGGTAACTGAAGAAAAGGTAACTACAATAATATATATTACTAATGAGCCACAAGCAACCACAAGGCGCCACTAATCGAGAGTGCTCACAAGTCATCAAATTTTGTCACGGTTGCCATTTGCTGTGCGGTATTACGGCAGTTATCCATTTACTTTTCCCGTACATATTAGGTTTTAATTTTCAACCCCGCATTTTAAAGTCAGAGTTATTGTTTCCAAATTCATCAACGTGGAATAATGCATTTATGAGAGATTCTACAACCATAAGGTGTCTTGAACCATGTGTCGTGAGATTGCGCACCTTTTATAGGTAGTATCAACGGTTCGAATTTCGGCAATGTCAGAACGGTGATGGGGAAAGGGACAACCTGGCCACAATTCCCCACTCCACTCAAATGACGAAAATAGGTACTGGTTCGACCAGGGGTTGGCTTCATTGTGTCCTAGCGTTAGATATAACGCATATAGAAGCCCAATGTACGAGGAGATATGCATCGGGCTTGACTGGAACAAAACATCTTCATGTCATTGGATTGCGGTGGTCAAGTCTTGCATGAGGTGCAGTGTCTCTAGGCGCTGACACGGAGACGCCCGTGGCCGGCCAATGGGAGTGTCTGTTTCACAGACATGAAGTTTTAATGATACTCGTCTCGTTACTCATTGGTCCCGGCGTGACTACAGCCCTGACGTGACTAGGGCTCGAGCGCCCCTCGCAATTATGAATGCATGATACAGTTGAGGTCAAGCGCGTCAGCCACATGCCACCATCACGACGGAAATGAGCACTCATTTTGGCTGCGTATTTAACGTATTTTAATATTGAGATTTAGGAAATGTTTCAGGTTATTTTCCGGAATCTTTGTAATTAATGTGAGTATCGAGTGAAATTCTCATTCTTCCTGGAACGGGTGTCAGTCACATTCTTAAGCAAGCAGAATTACACTCAAAGCACGCTGCATAAATTAAAGCATGGTATTTCAAGATGAAGAACGAGTTGAAGTTGAAATTTTGAGTTTTTTGTTGAGCTATATTTCCGATTTTCTACTGCCCTGACTGATTGACAGGAGTGCAAGCAGCTTAATAAGTTTCGAAATTAGGTTCAATGAAAGCGTAAGTTTGAATGAACGCTGCGTAGGAGGTACTGTAATGCGCTCAGGCACTGTCTCAAATATCTGATTGTCCAATACACAGTTTTCAACAAAGTTTCATTACTGCTTAAAACCACTGAATGCACTAGTCAATCGAAACTGAAATGCCGCTCAACGAGTTAACAGAAAGCAATCACAGTAATTTCATGTGGAGTTCATTTGATTGTCGACACACGTGGATCGTCCCTCCAAAAGTGTTCTTATTCCATTCTTTACTCGAGAAAGGACTTAGAAATGTTAAACATGAAATTTGCTGCTGTATTACGGGATGAATTACTCATATAAGCATTAACGGAAAGCCCACACGAGCAAAAGACGAAGGCAGGAGCAGCAGCGTGCTCTCAAGAGGGTCCTGGAGTTCGCAGTTTTAGGAGAGCAAATCACATTAGGATTCATTCTCAAGATCTCCGGCGATGGCATCCGCGGCTTAGACCCAGGAGGTTCCAGACCTGATAAGCACCGAAAAAAGTAATTAGCAATGGTAATTGCCAAGAAAATGAGGTGACTCGAGCACGAGGGACTTCGGTGCCGAGACCGCCGCTGCTGAACAGCAAACGCGTCGAGCACTCCATCGCAGCTGCCGTTTCTGCTACTCACGGGGTTGTAAAATTAGAACTAAAGTAATCGATTTATACAGGCTTCAAATATAGTCCTTCAGTAACTTTGAAACATTTCTTTACTGAAGTGCATCTGAACGCATCTCCACTGGAAAGAGATTTACGAACACGAGTACAGGCTTCAGCAGGCCCATCAGCATGCCGTATGTCTGTGTTTTCTCCAAAACAAACAATGTTCCACGGTTATAGTAAACGTGTATTGTCGGAACGTATACTTGTTTTTAGTATGTTGTTGGAATCTTGCCAAAACTAAATCAACGCCAGGTATGCTTACACAAAGACAGGGTAGCCAGCAGCGTCCTACCATCAGATCGCTTCCTACTGTACATCCATGAAACACCTCGGGACATAAACTACATCTGTGTTACTCACATATTCTCATAAGCCTTTCTTACCTGCGAGAACTTAGTCTACTTGCTCAACTTCTCGCTAGTTGAAACAGAGCAAAGTGAGCGGGAATACGCCGACCTGAGATCTCACGTTCATCCGTCAAAGGACGAATTCGTCCGTAAGTTCGAGAAGCTTGGCATAGTCACAGTAGAAGCAGAGCGAAGTGAGCAGTAAGAAGCCGACCTGAGATCTCTCGTTCATCCGTCAAAGAACGTCTCATGAGATCCGGGCACGTCAAATTAGCCTCCGCCTCAGCAAATTAGGCAGTGCTCGGCGTGTTCAGGTAATTTCGTAATTGTTCCGTAAGCGGCACCTCGCGGCGGTCCAATTAACATATTGATACAGACGACGTCGCGGCGCGAGCTCCGGCTCAAGGAGAGGCCTGTGCATCAAAGGAAGAGCGTCCTGGTCTACCGGATTTCGACCACAGTGTTAATTTCCCTGAATTTTCAGAGTTAAGTAATAGATCATTTGCCTTCATTTACCAAAATTAAACTATGGTAAAAAGTAAAGTACTTACCAAAAGTTTTCGATGAAATCATACAATTTTACACGAATTTTAATTCAAATTTCGCCTATTCCTAAGAAAATAGGGAAATGGTGCTAAATAAATAAAATGGACTCATACAATTATGCTATTCATGAATGCCACTTACGAGGCTTGGTAGACTAGCTGACAAGAAAAATTTATTTGTTTTTGAAGGCACTGTTTTATGTACCTACATTTTAGACCTCATCAGCACACAATTCAAAGAGAAATTTGAAATTATATTTTCAATTTCATTCGATGTTTCAGAACAATCAAACTAGAGTGCACATCGTTCCTTATTGAAACAAAACACAGTAGAGAGCCTCAAAATAATTCATGAGTCATGGAGCGTGCTCGATACTTGTGATTACGGTGAGCATGATGCTGGGTAGACCGAGATGGTAATCATCACTAGGGGAGTACTCAATGATCGATGATATGGACGAGTCGTGCTTGCAGCAGCTGGTCACGTGCAAGTTTTCGTACTGATGTGATTAGGGAAAAACTCAAAATTAAGGAGAAAGGCCTGGCATTTGTTCGAGTTTGCGGTCAATTTTGTGTCAATATCTGAGACTCATTTGGTCTCTCTGCACCCCGAGATAATTTTAAATACCCATGAAAACTGCACAGCGCCATGCGTACACGCGCTAACTTGTGTTATTATATCCTAAGAGGTCAACGGTCGGCGGGGGGAGGGGGGATGGGGGTTACGTGGGAGAAGAGATGAGGCTGATACTGATGTGATGCTAACATTCTTTACTCCAGCGAGGCAGAATATGCAGCCAGATTGCTCGTTTTGTGCCCATTTAAAACTACTTTCTGATCTGCCTCTTCTTAAGAAAAAGCTCTCAATAGGTGCACTCATGAAGTTTTAACCAAAGGCTAAGTACTAGAAAGCTCAAAAGTAAATGTTAAAGTTTCTAAATTTGAACCAGAATACCTGAATTTTTTGAATAGCATCATTGTGTGGAGAAGTCGACGAAGAAATTGCTATAATTCGTGGCACAAATCTCTTCATTTATGATGGACATTAACATGAGTTCGTGAAAGAAACTTTACTCTTCAGTATAATTTCGAAACGAATTTGAGTTACTATGAAGGATCACCTCGCAGTCTATTTTCAACGTTGTTATTTGAACTCTATTTCGAGAATGTCCAAAATTTCAAGTCCGGTATTTCAGTTTTCCGCTCAGTTCGGCTGTTTACGCAACATGGCTCGATACGCACCAAAATAATCGCGTTTCGTGGTATTTGTAGTGAGTTAAACCTTTCTTTTTTTAAATTGCGTAATACATCTTAATTTTGAGCAGCTCACATATCAGCAAATTGATGGAATTACCGAGGAAAAATTTAAGAACAGCTCCAGTTTAAGTTGTTCGCCCCCAATTAAATTGAAGGAATCATTGAATAATATCGTTTTGTTCTGTTTTAAGAATACCGTTCGTTAGCGTTGCGATAGAAACGGATAATTCGTGTGCTATATTCTATGTCTTGGAATGCCCACATAAGGCAAATTGTACAATTATATGATTAGTACTTTATCCTTCACATGGAAAAATCGAAGCATTGCTACAGTCTGTCCTGGGATCGAATTCGAACATCCGGGAGTCAGTGTGCCCTCTCTGTAACGAGGATATAAAGACTCCAGGGCCAATAAGATATTTTCTAAATCGGAATTGGCAATTCTGGCCAGATTGTGAGCCCTCTTGAGCCCCTCATCATCTGCAATATTGGTGTCGGCACGAGCAGCTGAAGCTGCCACTTCGGATGTTCTCGCGCTGCGCTGCGGCGGCGGCGGCGGCCCTGACTCGATGATGCATGCTTTCAAGTTCTGGTCGAAATTACTAGCGTTTTCTTAAAGAAAACTTGTGATGCACTTAATTCTGGCGGAAAATGTTCGACTTTAATTATCAGTTATTCTAAACTATTCGTCATCGGCTAACCGAATAATAGCTGAACAACATGTACATGCAGCTAGACGTTCTCTTTACAAAAATAACGTAGGGTTTTCATAAAAAGTATCAATTCGGATTGAAAGCCCTGAAGCTGTTGAAACTCGTCAAATGAGTATCAAATCATAATATTGGATAAAACCCTCATATGTTCAGAAGTCCTTTGCCTTTGAGCTTAAGTGTTACAGCACTGCTATGTTATCAAGTAAAGGGTTATTATTCATTTACAGATATTTACGGAGAAATTTGAAGTTAGCATTAATAATTTCGCTGTTTTTACCTTTTTTATGACATGTTTAAACAATTTTTACTGACCTAATTTCATAAAGGAAATATTTGATTCATGCTTAAGAAATCGTAATTTATTAATTTATTCTATAACGGAATAAAGTAAGGCAGGTATTCTCGAACTTTGATTTTGGAAGGCGTGTGTAAACATTAAGGCTGGGTACGGACCAGACTAACATACACAGCAAATGAAAGTTTTGCCCGAGGTAGACCCGGGGAACGCCTGATGAGAGTCCAAATCTTGGAGTGTGTTTAGCTTAAACTTTTGTCTGCTGTATGCATCAGGTCTTCCCATCCTTGAATTCTCACGGTGTAAGTAAGCATAGCCGATTTTATTCGAAACAAATGCATGATTTCGACCTGAATTATTTAGTGCATCATCTGAGACGAAGGCTGATGCATAATTTCGGCCTGAATCATTTAGTGCATCATCTGAGACGAAGGCTGATGCATAATTTCGGCCTGAATCATTTAGTGCATCATCTGAGACGAAGACTAATGCATAATTTCGACCTGAATCATTTAGTGCATCATCTGAGACGAAGGCTGATGCATAATTTCGGCCTGAATCATTTAGTCCATCATCTGAGACGAAGACTAATGCATAATTTCGACCTGAATCATTTAGTGCATCATCTGAGACGAAGGCTGATGTATAATTTCGACCTGAATCATTTAGTGCATCATCTGAGACGAAGGCTGATGTATAATTTCGACCTGAATCATTTAGTCCATCATCTGAGACGAAGTAATCAGATGAGATAGCTGTGCAACTTTGAGACCGTCGCAAACAAAGCAAACAAATCATACGAGGTCCTGGGAGCATCTGAGCACAGCAGCATCTGCACTTATCTGAGGGCAAGATGGGCTTCATCCGCTCGGACAATTTGGAAAATTTGGGCGAAGATCAACCGTAGTTTGTTTACCTCGAGCTAAGTTTGGAGGCTCTCCGAATTTTTGCGGCCGTCGCCCTCGAGCAAATTTACTCTCTGGCTCTTTGACTCGGGTAAGCTCGCAAGTTTCTTTGTTCAGGGCAATAACTTTTGACTGATTTTCCATTTTGGAATTCTCTCTGAGTGAAACTTCAAGAAGTCAGTTCCCTGCCTCAAGCTTAATTTCGTCTTTCGCCCAGGAACCAACAAGTCGCCGTGCGCCTGATATCCTCCCAAACTTTGCGTAACCTGAGCGAGTGCCGCGCAGGTTGGCCCAGGCTTCGTGCACCTCAGCCTGCCGGCACACCACTCGCCTTGTAGCTTATCAATGCATCTCTTGTATAAATCTATAATAATTGTACTGAAGTGTACTGCTTTTGGTACGCTGATAAACGCATGGTGGATTACTAGGGAATTGGGATTATTTTAACACGTAGATAAAAAATTCTTTCGTGAAATTAAAAATCTTTCACGTGCAATTTTTCCCGTTAAATAGAGCACGTTTATGTTAGAAGCCATTCGGGCTCATCACTTTCTCTAATATAGCTTATTCCAGATCCGTTGAGTAAAATTTTTAACATTTAACCGTGAATAATGCTATTGCCTTATTAATGTCCTAAAATTTGTAGAGTTTGGAGGTTCTGAACTTATTGAATTAAAAGAAAAATGTCCTTCATACCTATTTCGAAACCTATGCTACTTCATATTAAGTTTCTGAAACAAATCTTCGATGTTTAGTTTTTTTGAGTGACTGATATAATATCACCATCGCCATAACCAAAAGCATGCGAAAGAGCACCACAATGATTTACCTTCGCAGCCTGCACCAAGAAGAAGAAGAAGCAGCGATAGCGGAATTTGCGGGCGTGTAGTCAAGACTCGAGGGCTTTGGTCGTCCGTTTGGCTTAAGCTGGTGGTAATCCAGCGCTGTGCTCTCCAGAGAGCTCTTGGCGTCTAACCTAAACTTTTTAATGGATGCACGAGAGGGAGCAGTGACCCTTGCACCTAAAGGCTCTTCATGCGAAACAAACACGCCTACCGAAAATTATTCACTGAAGATCTGCCATTAAGAGCGTATCGAAAAATTCTAATTTCAGGTTTAATGCTCCGAAACTTCTCAGCAAACCCAAAAGTTCTCTGATTGAGGCCAAAGAGAACTGTGATGTTTTTCTTTGAGTTTTCTGAATCGTATTTCAAAAATCTCCGTCGCACTACTTGCGTCCTAATTTGTTTAAAAAGTTGCTTGTTTTTCACGACCGGTAAAAATCTTAAGCTTCTTCTCCTTCTTCGAGTTTAATACCTAAACTAAAATTTGAGTGAGTAAGAAAAGAGAAACGATGAAGAACTCATCCCATGAAGTTAGATAACATAGAATGCCTGTATATCTACAGCTTCACGGAGCACCGAAGTGAGATGAAAGCAAGGAAAGTTTATTGAGATAAAGCAGTCTCGCTCGCCTCTCTCACGCTGAACAAATATTGGTCGAGCTTTTCATTATGATTGAGGAAAAAGTACCGGCCTTCATCAAATAATTAGGGGGAAAAAAATGGACAAGATCAAACAGTGGTTCGCCAGACTTGTTCTGTAGGAGACCATCCAATTATGTTGTGGTGTAATTAAGCGAGACATCCTTGCTGCCGTGCGTTGGAAGGTGTGCACACTCACAGCATGCAGTCGAGCTCATTCCTCTTGTGCTCGTGTGGCCTGCGCTAACTTTGTTGTCTAATTAACAAGAATTTTAGCGAGCATCACACAGTCTAAAAAAGTACAGGGGGAGGGATTGGTAGACAGGAATTGTGCGAGAAGTACAGTTGCAGAAATTAGAATGTAGAGTGATGAGTTTTTGAAGGTATACTGTACACAGTCAAATGTATATGCCACAAAATTCTCGAAACAAAAGCAAAATTTGAGAAAGAGGAAGCGAACTTAACAAGTTTACCTAAATTTAATTGCACGCATCATAAATATCAACATTTATTGAAATATACTGAGTTGCATGGCGAAGATAATGCAAACAGCTGTGAATCCTGTAAAATAAGTTAAAGCACAATCATCCTATTCAAGTCCAAGACTGCCACATTGATTTATTATATAAAAATTTCTTGTACAGGATTGTAACAGTGGTTGAAGAAGAATGAAACATTAACAGCATGAAAGTTTACCGAGGTCAAATAGTATAACAAAGAAAGTCGATGGCAAAAAAAATTTACCACATTTCGCTTATGCAAGTTTACCTGCGGCTTTGCAAGATTTTCTAAGGCTTTACAACAGACTTACGACAAGTTTCTTGTTGTACCTATGGTTTTACGAGCATTTTTTATAAAGGACGAGGGCGCTGTTGTGTTTGCCCGCTTCTGATGAAACGCTGCGCCTGAGGCAAGGTAAGAAAAAGGGAACCTAGAGGCACTAATTTGTCAGCAGCGTAGTTCAGTGTATGGGACAACATCACTTGTGATTTTCATTACCTCAATTTGATAAAAGGCTATTTTGTTGTGGTAAGCACTTGAAACATCGGTAGAAAAAGAAATGTTGTAGATTCGAACATCAGAAAAAGCCGCTGTGGTACAGTAAATATCAGGCATTATGAGTTTCGGAAATTCCATCAACATTGATTCCCAGCGCCAAATTTTAGATGTACGTGGGCCAATCTAGTGAGGCTTTTGCCAGTGGAGAGCCAACATAAACATTACTCTCGTAATGAATTTTTTTTCGTTGCGTTGCTCTTTTCGTTTGATTTAAGTGGACCACGAGTATAAAAGGTAGGCAAAGATCCGTTTCTAGCTGAGTGACCATCAAATGTTCGTGGTGGCTCTCGGCTCTCACTCTGATTGAGGAGATCGAGGACTGGTCTAAAGATTTCATTTGAAGACGAAGACGCGAAGGACTTTTTCTCGTTACCAAGCACGTACGCAGGTAGCTTTTTTCGTTTGAAAAGTCAAGAAAAAGAACGAATCGACGCACCCAGAAAGAGACTCAAGTACCCGTGTGACATACGTTGTGCATCAGGCTTCTGAACGATGTTGGTTAAATTTGCAGGCGTTTATAACTTTATGGAAACAGTGCGGCGACTAATGAAGTTTTTTACCCGATGAGGATTAGACTGTGAAAAAATCAGCGTTGAATAATCCAGATCAGCGTTGAAAACATCCAGTCGATCATGAAGGAAATTAAACTTGACAAACCTCCACTGCGTGTCTTGAAGTGTTTACTGCACGAGTAGTATGCCGAGGTTTCTATTTTTCAGATGATTGTTTAGGTGGAAATTTAACAAAGCGCACAATCATTGCAATAAAAACCCTCCCGTCTCCGCCATCTGACCCATCGACGTACAGCGTCGATATTTAGTCTCAGGCTGCACAGGAGGTACACAAGCGTACATGTGGAGTTAGTTAATAAACTAAAAACATCATCGTAGTGGTACAGCCGGTAACGAAAATTTCAATGTCGACTTGGCTATGGTACGTACTGTTTTTTCCAAAATCTTTAACTTAAAATATTTTCTTGATAAAATTTGAGGATTTTTACTTGAAAAAACAGTTCATGTCATAAATGAGTTGACGGAAGAACTTTCGTTAATGGATGTAGCGCTACGACGACCCAAATTATCTCAAAATACGGCTGCTGGGCTGCGACAGACCGTGGATCAACGACGTCGACTTGAGTTGTCTCAAAAAACAGCAGCTGGTCTGCTACAGACTGGCTGATATCTGTGGAGTGTTGCTATCGAGCAATGACAAAAAATTTTCACTGTCGCGTCAGATGAGTTTTCGTCTTGAATCGAGCTACAATCAGTTCAGACACTCACACGTTTTCGACCATTCTTAATTCGTCATGAAATAGAAAGCAGCGATATATGAACATTTTCAAATTTGGGAATAGAACAACTGAAATATTCAGTTTTCCTTTGTTAACTGTGACAAAGAGGGAGGAGATTATTATTTTTGAATAGGACTTTATAAATTTGTAACTCGATTATATTAGAATGAACAACATTTTACCGTTATACTTTCAAAAAAAACATAAGAAGTTTGAAGTGACTTTCTAGAAAGAGAAAGACTAGTAAAGTTCGACTTTAACAGTAAAATGACACCCTTAAAAACTACGTTGTCATAGAGTAGCCTACTGCAGCAGTGTTAACCTCCTTTACCTATTTGGAAGGCCTATTTAGGGCACACCTACCGCACACTGGACCCACTTCTACTCTCCCCCTGTTCGGGAGAACCTTCACAAGCAGGACCCATTTCCACCCTCCTCCCCACTCCCCAGCCCTGGGGAACATTCACACCCAGGACCCACTCCCACCCTCCCCCAGTCCTGGGGAACGTCCACACGCACTACCCACTTCTACCCTCCTCCCCACTCCCCAGCCCTGGGAAAACTTCCCTCACAAGACCACTCCCACCTTCCCCCAGCCCTGGGGAACCTACATGACCCACATCCGCCCTCCGTCAGCCCTGGGGAACGTCCACACGCAGGACCCACTTCCCCATCCTCCCCACTTCCACCCTCCTCTCCACTCCCCAGCCGTGGGGAACCTTCGCTCTGCTGCTCGGCCTCGCTCGTTTTTGCTCGTTTGTGTTGTTTTTATTTTTTGCGAGCTTCCGTGGCGGTGCGTCGCTGTGGCGCGCACGCCTCGCTGGACGCTGTCGATAATGAGCTCACCACCTCGGCGTTATTGTTGCTGATATTTTCCTTCCTCTTGTGGCCTTGTTGTTTCATTTTGTTGGTTCATTTCAGTTATCAGGACAGGCAGCTGTTATTTATTTATCTGCGTTAATGTTTTCCTATTGCGGCGTTATAACTTTATTTTATTACTTGCCATCAGTTTTCAGAAGGGGCAGTTATTACTTATTTGCCTGCGTTATTAATTTTTTGCAATTTTCCTCTTGTTGCGTTATCATTTTATTTTATTAGTTGATATCATTTATCTGTACAGGCAGGTGTTATTCATTTTGTCTGTGTTATTATTTTTCTTTTGTTGCGATATCATTTTTTTTATCAGTGGCTTTCAGTTTTCAGAATGGACATTTATTATTTACCTGCATTGTTATTTTGCTCCTGCTGCATTATCATTTCATTTTACCCTGTAATATCAGTTATCAGAACAGACATTTATTTTTTCAGATGATCATTGAAACAGAAATTACGCGCAGCAAGTAAACAGCACAATCTGCGTGATAGAGCACCATAGTTCAGCGAGGTGGCATGACGACACTCAAGCATTCAAAAAACTTTCAATTGTTATAGTATTGTTCTGAATGCAGCCAGCTTTTGTCTGGTAGAAAATTCGAGATTGTTTTCCACCAGCATTTTTAAAATGTTGCCTTACCGTGAAAACTGCGAATAGATAATGCATCGTTAAAGTGGGCTATACCATTAGGCACTCTAGAGAGTAAATAATGAAATTGCTTATAATATCGAACATAATTGACCTAATCGATCGAACGATGAGCATCTGAGTGGGCACAGCTGCACTTAACTTGGGAAGCAGACTGACGTCAAACTAGGGATAATGTATATTAATTTAATTCACAACCAAAATTTGAAGGGCAAAAGAGAACATATTTTGCAGCATGAGAATAGAGTAAGTTTTGAAGACACCCACTGACAGTATCAAGGGCACTGACGTCGGCCTTAACGATTTATTGTAGCTGAAATAAGCACGAATAAGTTCTAATAATCTTATCCACAAAAATGCTGGCTGTCCTACCAGAAACAAAGTATGAGACCCGTCCCAACAAAAGGTATATCATGCTTTGATCGCATAATTCGAAAGTTGCGCGACACGGGGAGCAGTTAGTCCTCGTCTCGAGGAATAATTTACAAAAGCTTCAGCAACTTTAATTTTCAGGTGCAAGTAGATCCGAGCTTCCGGAAATAATTTATTGTCGAATCCGCGAAAAGAGATTTAGGCAAATTTGCGTCGGCCAAATCTCCTCATTGCGCCAAGTTGGGCGCGTAAATAGGAGCCGAGCCGCGGCCGGGATCGCTGAAATGTGCGCCACTTAAGATCAGGATCGCTTTACATTGGATACAAGCCTCCAAAATAGGACCAAAAGCAGACGACTAAGATCTCCAATATGTCGCCTGCAATCCTCTTAAAGGCTTGCTGCAACTTCCGCTCCACCGCAGTTCCTTCCTGCCTGCCTGCCTGCTTGCCTGCTTGCCTTCCTGCCTGCCTGCCTTCCTGCCTGCCTTCCTGCCTGCTAGCCTGCCTTCTTTCCTGCCAACCTTCCTGCCTGCCTTCCTGCCTGCCTTCCTGCCTGCTAGCCTTCCTTCTTTCCTGCCAACCTTCCTGCCTGCCTTCCTGCCTTCCTGCCTGCCTTCCTGCCTGCCTTCTTGCCTGCCTGCCTTCCTGCTGCTCGCGATCACGGTTTGTCCTCTCGATGTAGAATGTAGTTTAATATCGAAGTTCAACTGATCCTTTGATAAGCAGCTCTGAACGGAAATTTTTAGCAAAATGAAATTCTAGTTCTGTTTTTACAAACCTGAAATGAAAACGCTTACGACCAATTTTTGTAAAACGATGAATTTTGGTGCTGACATTGATTTGTTAGACTCCTGAGCAGCGTTGGTTAAAGTAACCTTCACAGTGACGGTCATTGAGTAGCCTTAGAACAGATACTAATTCGTGAACATTCACAGTGTCAACTCCTCGCAAGTTTCTGTGTTAAAACCGTCTGCTTGATTCACAATGCTCTAGCTGATGCACTGAAAACGGCCTGACGATGGATTGAAACGTCATTACAGCTCGTTTAGCCACACAAAGAAAGCTGTTGATAGAAACTGTGAGTAAAGTAGCGTTTTTTGTTCCGTGCAGCAAGTACTGAAATGGCGGTGCGGTCACAACTGCTTCATGTGTACGATTCGTAAAAAAAAGATGAAGTTAATGTTGAATGGATAAAAGATAACGTTAAAAGAGAATATTCGTACTCGCAATAATGCGTTGGCATGTCTCAAACCATTTGAGATGAGTAAAGCCCGAACGACTTTATTTCAAACGTACAATATTTTCTCAACATTTAGAAGACTACTCCCTTACAATCGCCCAACCTTTTTTCTTTTCTCTAAAATTAAATGGAAAGAGAAGGACAAAGCTTGGCGTACGTAGATGATGCGCAGCAATAGGGCCGAAGCTTAGAGCACCATAACTAAAATTACTGAACTAATAAGCAATTCTATGGAACGGCTCACTGCGCCCTCGCCAGATTGCCCTCCCAAAATAGAATTCTTTTCCTGCAGAGATTTCTGGGAGATTTCTTGGGAGCGGATGATCCGCAATTGTGCAGCGAGAGCCCTAATGCTGCAGCGTAAAGATGCGACACTAGCCAGCCTAGTGGCGCTGTGTTGCGAGTGTCGTGCTGTGTGTTGCTGCTGCTTAGTGTTGAGCTTACAGTGTTGCTGCTGGGTGTGAGGCATTCGTATTGAGCTCATAGTATTGTGCCCGCGTGCTGCTGCTGCTTAGTGTTGAGCTTACAGTGTTGCTGCTGGGTGTGAGGCATTCGTATTGAGCTCAAAGTATTGTGCCCGCGTGCTGCTGCTGCTTAGTATTGAGCTTACAGTGTTGCTGCTGGGTGTGAGGCATTCGTATTGAGCTCAAAGTATTGTGCCCGCGTGCTGCTGCTGCTTAGTATTGAGTTCATAGAGTTACTGATGGATGTAAGGCATTAGTTAATGCCTTTCCTTTTATTCTTCAACGGACAACAAAAAATATTCTCTGCTCCCAACTCAAAGTTAGGTAGTTCCTTTCATTGCATTTTCGATCGGAGAACAAATAAAATTCTCCGTGCTCTTCTCCCTAGTATTCCACAACCTGTTTTCTCGAACGAAGAACAAAGGCAATCAATCCCTCCCTCCCTCCCTCCAGCAAGGAAAGCGCACAACCGCATCCCTCCTCCGGCTGCTGCACGAGTTCGGCTTAGGAAGCTCCATTGCTTAAGAGCGCCTTGGGCTGCAATTTTTGCCGGTGTTACCCTTGATTGGAGGAATAATGAGAGCAGCCTAAGAAACACTCGAGCTGATTTGAATGAATAATTACCCTCCTTAACGAACACAGAACTTCGATCTTCGTAAAATTCGTGCCTAATTAACCGTCACCCTTCGGATTATGTTCTAAAGTTTTTCCTTGCTAAGAAATTCGATGCCGGCAAAGGCGATTTGCAAGTAAGACGACGAGAGTAGAGCGGCGGCCTGCCGCGCTGCTGTGAGGGCAGCAGCTGAGGCTGAGGCGGCCCGGCAGCGCAGAGAACAGCTCCAAACAATAGCTCAAACATCGCTTTCTCATCACACTCGACAATATAATTAAGAGACAACAGCTCCAAACAATACCTCAAACATCGCTTTCTTATCACGCTCAACCAGATAGTTCAAAATGACTATTCTAAAAATTTCTAGAATAGGAAACTTTATAGAATAGCACACTTCTCTGTAGGGCGTCAGTTGGACATCTGTAGAAGCAGACGTGGATTGTGGTAGGATGAGTACCAATTCAGTCCTGTGTTCCAATAAATGCAACCACCTCAATGAGGTTTGAGGCATCACAGTCAAAGAAACAATCATGTACGTACTGGTGCGAGGAGAGATGATTATCATCCATTTAGTAACCCGAGTGACCTTTCCAGTAATTAATGTCAATGTATTGTCATTTATCGTCATCGAATTTCCAACCGAAATTAACCATCGAATGCACACCATGAAACTATGGAAATAGTTGTGCGTTTTACACCAAAATTGTGTACACTATACAAATACTTCTATCTACTAGGAACGGCCACAGCCTTCGAGCTACGTGAAACTGCCGAGTATAACCAAGCCCACTTTATATAATGTTAATCAATGTATTACAGAATTCCTTAATTGATTAAAATGGACTTACGGCTTGTAATTACCGATAGGCCAGTACACCTCGTTCAGCACCACTGATGTGCCCATCGTATGGGAAATTGCCGAGTATAAGCAAGCAAACCTTATTTGGTGTTGATCAAAGTATTACAGAATTTCCTGATTCAGGAAAATGGACTTACGCCTCGTAATTACCTATGTGACAATACACCTCGCTCATCACCACCGATGCGCCCATTGTAGGGACCAGACGCAGTTGTGTGCGGACACGACGCTGGAAGGAAGAATCAGTGAAGTGGCATAAGGAAGCTCCCGGCCCAATAGACGATACGAAGAATGAATTTGGAGGATTAAGACTGATGCCGCAGTATAATCTCATTAGAAGAGGATTACTTGCGGCACCCGCTCGCTCCATTGAAGAGCTGCGTCAAATGATGAGTTTTGTGTGAGAGAACATCGATGACGATTGTGCCAGCCTCGAGTTAGAAATTAAATCGAAACCACAGAGGGACACAAAATATAAGCCCAGATTGAAATCTCTGAATTGGTATTGATTTTAACTTAGAAGTTTTAATTTAAGCAGTAGAGCTCGTAGCCGGAGTATTGTTTCGTTCCAGCATCAATCTCGAAGAAGTAATTCTTCAATTCAAAATGAAAGAGTTGACGTATTTCTTTTTGCAGTGATGTATTTTGAAAGATTAAAAACAGAAAGTTTCTGATTCCAAGTGTGGGGGTGAATTTGATAATTCTTGCGTTTCTGTGTTGCTTTTATACAAGGAACTGAAGCGAGGAAGTTGACATTGTTATTCACTGTTCTTTTAGATTTTTTCATGCGTAAACTCAACCGATTCAAACCCCAGACTAACAAGTTGATTTGTAAAATAAAAACATGCTGTTTAGAATAGTAATAGTGGTTGAAAAAATTTGAAACATTAACAGCAGGAGAGTCTACACCTTGGAAAAATATGAACAAAGAAATTCACTATGACAACTATAATACGAATAGTGAATATATAAACAACATTATCACTTGTAACGTTTCCGAATCACGTACAAAATTTAGGTCAAATAATATAGATCATAGTCTGGAGCAAATATCAGTTGTCTCTTCAAGAAAATCAGCAGCACAATACCAGCACGCAATCAAGAAACTACGCGGAAATTTTGCCTAAAATCTCCGCACCAAAGACGCAAGTTAAAGGCTTTAATCCGAGCAATCAGCTGTAGAGGCAGGCAATTTTTTCCCCAACACAGAGGAGTTAATTAGAATGGCTTAAAATTGGAGAAGAGCTATAGGCGCAACCCTACAGGGAGGTTGATGGCGGGAGTGTGGAGGGTGGCAGCCGAGGTGTTGTTCTCAGGAGGTTACAAGCGCAGAATGGCAAGGAAATACTTGAATTTGAAGTAAATTTTACTTCCACAAACCGAATTGTCCTCTCACATCCTAAGCTTGGACAAAAATTAGCTCTTAGCTGTTCAGTTGAAAACAGGAATAGCTTCCGACCACGCGAATTATAAGATCATGGAAAATAAGAAATTAACATAAATAAAAGAAGTGAGTGAGAGTTTTCAAAAAAGCTTTCGATCAGGCAAGCTAATATGAATGCATTTTGAATGCTTCATCAACAGTTAAAAATCGATTAATTTACCGCAAAAATTACACGAAATATTAGCTGCTCATGTATGAAAATATGGGCAACCTTATTGATGAGTGAGCCGAGAATGCGAGATGAAAAGGTTAGATGTTGTTTACTCCGTTAAGAACTTTGATACGGTTATTAAGAACTGCTTCTACGAACAGGGTTAAATACACGTGTGCCATTAATACAGCGTTTTATAGTTAAGGCATCCGTGCAGGCTGCGTAGTGGTAGCCAGTTATGGTATGTGGACATTGGTTGGTGACGATGTTAAGGACACCATATCTGTAGCAGTAGGGGTCAAAAATCAGATGCTCACGATTCTGTTTTTCTTTATTTTAAAAGAGTTTGAGA
>JACJUY010000895.1:82624-186535 GCA_014220935.1 Platorchestia sp. MABIK
TAGTAGTCTGCAAATTTTCATAGACGTACGTCCCATAGAAAAAAAGTTTCTGATTTTTGGATATGGTTGCCTTAAACGGAACAAATTTTCCCATAACACGCTTCCAAGTGTTTTCGTTCCCTTTAAAATAAACAAAAAAGTCGCTTTGCTCTAACTTTCTTCCTGAAATGATTCAATAATAATTTACCCAGTAATTACGTATGATCACGAAACAGCATTTAGGAAAACCTAGAAAGAAATCTAGCAATTACAAGAGTGCTTATAAAAACAGCATTTAGGAAAACCTTGAAGGAAATCTAGCAATTATAGTAGTGCTTATAAGGCGATTCTTAGGGACTCTTTTCCTCAAAATGAAGGAACAACCAACGTTATTGAGAACATTTATCGATGCAAACGTTTCGAAATAATATAATTATTCCCAAACTTGAGACATGATATAACAATTCTGGAGAGAAAATCGAACAAATTCACGAAGGTACACGTGTGACTGGAGACGACCCGGGGAGGCGTGCAGGAGTCGGCGCGCAGCAGAAGTCAGTGGGTGAGAAATGCATCGCTAATCACAAAGTGGAGTTCAAAGGTGCGAGCGCCCTCAGCGTAATGGACTTAACACCCTGAGGTGGTGCTGGCCAGGAGCCGCTGCCGGCGTTAAGTGCTGCTGAGAGAGAGGCATGCATCCCAGCCTAGGCTGACAAGTGACGAGTAGCGCTTCGAAAATGATCGCAACTCTTCCTTCTGAGAGCTTGGCCACTGGAAGCAATGATGCTGGTCAAAAGCTGATGTCGACATTAGCGCAAGGCACAATTTGAAACTTGATTCCGTCCCAGTCGCTGTTTAGACGATCTCTTCCGTGAACAGGCCACATCACTGTTGCCTATCTTTCTCATACTTGAATATTTGGGATATGAAAAAGAAATTCATACTTTGATACACACGACTGAATTTATGTAAATAAGACAAGTATAGCTAGTATATCTAGACAACTTTTTCAAGTCTAGAAGAATATAGGCACTCAATAACTCTAAGATGACACTGCTTCTCGTAAAAAAAATCCTACCTCCAATTTTTTGATTCGTAGTTTCAGTTTAGTGGTTGTCCCTATGCTTGACACAGCACTGCACACTAGAATGTAAACAGATATTTTTTTCAGCAATCTTGCAGTAGTTTAGGAATGGAAATGCACCTGACCGCGACCCAAAAGAGGCCCAAGAGTTCCTTTATGAAACTGACTAGGGGACATGAAAACTTAGGGATAAAATGAACGCTAGTCAAGTCTTCCCGCACTCTGCACCCCGTGATGCAGCTGCGTGTCACCTCACACCTCACTCACTCACTACATTTTATTATTCAGTGACTGCTAAAACCTATGGTCATAAAAACAAAACATGAAAACAAATTGAAACGATGCTCCTAAACTGTTAAGACAGTATTCAAACGCTTCAAGTGCAGTACGGCAATAATATTTATTATAATTGAAATTGAAAGGGATTTGTATTCAAAAGCTAATGCAATAAATGGGGATTAAACGCTCGTAGTGCCCTGCCGAGCTTTCCGCCGTGTTTGAGCTGCCATCGACGCCTCTCTGACCAATCAGTGTCCCGTGCTCTGTCAACACCGCAGCTCTTTGACCAAACCGGATCTGAAAAATTGACCCCTGATCAATTTAATGGACTCTCCTGACTCAACTTGAAGGTAAATCAGCGAGTCGTGGAACGGCAGATTTTATTTCCTTGCAGAATTCCCCCTTCATTCTATGTTTGGTAAAGCATAGCGACATCTGTGTAGCAACGGCAATTGCAAACAAATTTACATTTCTCACTTTAAACTACATAGATAACCAAATATAATCCCGCGACGCTATTTTTGCACGAATGAGTTAAGAACTAATGCTTTCTCTACGAATGTACGCAAGCCGGATGAGCGTTACTCGTACAGTTTCCTTCACTGAGTTCCTTGCATTGATTGAGTAGCAGTGAAACGAGAAAAAGAACTATCTTGGACATCATGAACAAAGGAATTTACCATTTCAGCAAGCAAACAAACAGACAAGCTGCGTGCCATCCCCTGGTAAAAGCAACTACATTTCACATAGTTCGTATGAACTGCCACACTCCAGAGACAAAAGATTTGCTAGCCTTTGCAGATGAAAGACCCTTGGCTCGGCACTGAGGAGAGCCGCGCAGACTTGGAATGTGGGTCCACGGAGGTGATTTGAGGGTCGCGAAATAATCTGGCGAGTGCGGCGGTCAAGAGCTTGGCTATTTTCAGTTAGGCGGTGCAGAAGTGCGTGCGAAGCTGAGCCCGCTTCATCCCTTTCTATTAGGTGGTCCCAATGAAGGCATTTGGCAGTCGGCGCAGCGTCAGCGCAAACAACTTCACGCGTCCATCAGACCAGGCCCTCGTCCGCACCTCTTCTCGCTCGGACGCGACTTGCTTCCTTCACTGTCTCAAGGGAAGCTTCGCTCGCTCCCAAATTATGCGGTGAAAAATTCTCCTGTGGGTTTCCTCAGGATATGGGCGTTAAGGAGATGAGCGTCAACGATATGTTCTTGATCTAGAAGGTATTGCTGCATTTTGACGTAGTGATTATTTAGGGTGGAAATAAGAGGAAGATTTGAAGTAAGATTCATTTTCTAAAAAAGCGAGGGAAATAACTAAAAAGCTTTAATTGATGTTAAATAATTTCTCTTACTTTATTTGTGAATGCTGCAAAACGATAAATGTTACAGAAACATCACAAGTATACGAACAACTTATCAGTAGTTTGTTAGTATTCGAAGTCGCTTATCGTGAATCTACTGAGTCCGTGTTTAAAACGCAAACTTGTTTTTGAGAACATAACATGATTTTTTTTGCCTACGTCGTTGATGTCACGGAAGAAATTAAAAAGTAAGTCGTAAAAATGTAATTTTCTAGTTTAAAATTTTAATTTGGAGGCTGGAAAATAAGTTATGTCAGAACTAGGCGTACTCGATGTTGAGTGGTATGTTAACGCCACACAAACGTTCGTGTTATAAATATGAATACTGAAAAAATGAAATGCTACGCAAAAAGAAAAATCCCACACTTTCAATAAGAAGTACGATGATAACGACTTGAAAAATTACTTTGATAAATATTACTTTTTCAATCATGTTAAAAGTAATGAGCATCATCATGCTGTTGCAGATCAAAGATAAAAAATACGCAAATACTGAAGCGGATGCTGCTTACAGAGCAAATAAAACACCAACATCGAAACAGATACACCACCATCAACATGAGACACAGCAACATGACACGCGCAACAGAATAAACAAAAGTAACTGCAGCCAATATCAGTTACACCAGCGCTTCACTTACAGTCGTGATCGCTTTTAACACACACCAGACATTAGCCATTGCAGCAGCAGCTGCTGCAACAACAGCACCAGTTGCAGTTGCAGCACTAATTAGAGCAACAACTGCAGTTGCGGCCCTAGTTAAAGCAGCAGCACCTGTGTCTGTTATTATACCAGCTACAACAGCGCCTCCGCCGCAGCTGTAGAAGGAGTAGCAGTAGGAACTGTATCTGACACATAACCAGCTACAGCAGCGCTCGCCGCAGCTATAGCAGGAGCAGCAGCAGCAGCAACAGCTGCATCTGTCATATCCTTCAGCAGCACCAGCCGCAGCTGTAGCAGCAGCAGCTGCAGCGATGTCCAGCAAAGAGGCAGCGGTGCTCGAGGGAGCGTCTCGTTGTGAGGTCACTTGTATGCGACCACGACGGCTCTAAAGGCGCCGCTGATGCAACAATTCGGACACCAGAGAGCATTCCGGGCCGCCGTAGCCGCATTCTTCTGACGCCTCAAGCACCTCCACTTCTTGGGGACGAGCTGGAGTCTTGTCACAGCCCCCCTCATAAATTGTCCTCAAAAACAGAGAGACTCAATAGCTCGAGTCTCTTGAGTTCTTCAAGGCGCTCTGTTTTCAGCATCCCCACCACGAAAAAAAGTACATCGAAGAAGTGCAATTTCACACGCGAGGCGTCGACGCTACCACGAGCAGCTCGTCGTCACGGTGCTTAAAATTTGATCGTCGAACCGCAAATACGCTTTCGGTTCCAAATATTCCGATCACGCAGAGATGCGCTCGGCAAATACTCGTGATGGAAGCAGCCGAGGTTCCAAAGGATATCGCCTGCAGACGCTCTTGAGGTGCTGCCTTGGCTTCTGTGACTCCATATCCGCAAGTGAAAGCGATTGTTTGCTCTCAGCATGACTGATATTCGCATTTTCGAGTGGCAACGTGTCTGCCATCTGACTCGAATAAGGGGATTTTGACAAGCCTACTGTGTGTGTGTGTGCGTGCGCGGCGGAATTATCTCATGGGTAGGTTTTTCTTTGGAATCCCTGACTCGTTTTGCCAAAAGAAATGTATTCTTGAATATAGTGTTTTATAATTATTATCTGGGCACGCCCTAATTCGAGATGGATAAATTTTCAAGGTAGATCATAGTCACCTATTTTAAAATCCTTAGTAGCAAAGTTAAAGCCTGTGCAACAAGTAAATTCAAGTTGAAAATACTGTACTGCGGAACAGCCAAAGTGCCGTGCAATTCAACGAAATCCCAACATTATCCGGACACTCAATGATTCACTCACGTATGGACTCCTTTATTCAAGACATCAAACAATTTCGAGTCCAGGGACTGTATTTGCTCACAATTTACATCGGCGTTGGGTCACAGTTCGCAGAATGAGCCCTTTCATATTTATCGACCTGTACGATACGTACTGTTTTTCTGGACAAAATCTTCACATTTTGGAAAAACGTAATCTTATTGAGTTTGAACGATTAAAACAGCTCGCTGCTCGTAAGTCGTCTTAGAAGAATTTAGACTGCCCGCTATGCAACAAGGGTGATGTAAATTCTGTAGAAATGCAACCTCTGCAGCTCAGAGCACGGGTCAAAAACGGCAACGGAAATTATTTGGAAATGCAACCACAGTAGCGAATGACGACTAAACCACAATTACATGGTGCCGCTGTGCCGGCGACCTGAATTATTAGGAAATGTGACCTGAGTAAAGCATGAAGCTCAGAGCACGGGTGCCGCTGTGGCCGAGTGACGGCGTAGACTCATGAGGTAAAGCGAGCACTTCAAAGGCCTCTCAGCGCTCATCGTCAGGACGCCGGAGCTGAGTTTTGTTCTCACAAAACGCGGCCACAGCACGCGCCGCTGCAGCTCCCGTGCCTTAATGAAATCAACGCAAGAACTCGAGTGGCAATTTACGCTCTGGATAAAAACAGAGCTGATGCCGCGGTTGCGCAGGGCCTCTGTGAGCTTTGGCGAGTGCACGTGTATACCGGGACTCTAGGCTTAAAAAAACAGTTAGACAAGTTTCAACAATGTGTTAACTGAAATTATTCTCTCAGAGCGAAAAAAAATTGCACCAGGAAGATGCACAAGTTGTGTGTAAATGCTTTGCAGAGGCAGATGTTTCCGCGGCAACTATGCATCAGTAGACTATTGTTTCACTCAAAATGAAACTTTGTACTCGAGAAAATAATTCACTTGTGACCCACAAAAAGTACATTTGCCTTCGCTAAAAAGCTATCGTTATGTCTAAGTATCGTCGAAAAAAAAAACTCTATTCAAAGTTAAAATGATTTCTTCACAGGGGCGATACCGAGGTGATCGGGACGCAAAAAAATGCCAGCACGACGTCTTCCTCCTGCCACTTGCATTTTTTTCATTTTCGCAGCGACGTTTGGGTGTCATGAAAATGAAACAGACTGCTGCGATGGCAAAAGTGAGAATGATACACTAGATCAAAGTAATTCTTACCTCTACTGTCCTATTTTTAAAAACTACCCCTAGTATACAGTAGCACTGGCCGCAGCAGCCATAGCAGCAAGAGCAGCAGCAGCATAAGTCTTACTGCAGTAACAACAAGAGCAGCAATAGAAAAGAAAGAAAAGAAAAACAGTTCATTTCCAAAAAGTTGATGCAAGAAGTGTACAAACATTGGTTTTTAAAATATCTTAATATTAAGATCCAACAGCCAGCATCAGTTTTGCAGCAGCGAAAGCAAGAGCAGCAGCAGCAGCATAAGTTTTGCAGCAGTGACAACAAGAGCAGCAGCAGCAGCAGCAGCAGCAGCAGCAGAGAGGACGTGCCGGGACTGAAGAGAAGCAGCAGCTCCTCACCCCAGGGACAGCAGAACATCGGCCGCCTAAGCCTCGCGCTGAGATCGTGCTATTTTCCACCGAATAAGCTATTCCGATATGCAAATAGTCGAACGTTGAAAAAATTAAGGTCCTTGAAACGCTGTCAGGATGCATAGCTGATGCGACGCAGGATACGGGGGAGCGTCTGTGCAACGTCGGGTGTCAAAGAAAGGCTCGTCAAGGTCCTTTGACAACTCCATTGCTCCGGCTCATGTCTCCTTAAGCCAAAATAATGGGGAATAAGTACGAAAATAATGTGGAATGACTTAAATTTAATGCAGCTCCAGTGTACGTGTGTATTGTACTCAACATGCTTACTCAAACAATTTCAATTGTTTACATTGTTTAAACTCCATAGCTTCTGCTCGTGTCTCCTTCAACCAACGGGGGTACAAATAATGTCGAATGACCTACATTTAATGCAGTTCCAGTGTACATATGTACTCGTCTCCGGCATGTTACCTAAGTACTCGTATCATAAACCGGTTCTCGTGCAGTCAATTCAGTTATTTTAAATCGGTTCTCACGCAGTTAATTCATATTTCATTACCCAGTTCTCCTACAATCAATTCAAGTATTGTAAGCCGATTTTCATGTAGTTAATTCATATCTTATTACCCTGTTCTCATGCAGTCAATTGATGCTATATTTCAAGTGATATTTAACTAATAAGATTTCCAAGGACGTTTTTAAATTAAACATGCACGTGCAAAAAATATTATACGATAGTCAAAGAATCTTCTACATCAAAAGTAACTCATTTAGAAACCTAGATTTTCATCAGAATTAGAATTCGTAAAAATCATAGTTTAAGAACATTACCGAAACTAAATTAGCGTCGAAAACTAGAGCCGAGCGGCTTGGGCGAAGGCGATGTGCGCCCTGGGATGTACATCCGCGTGGAAAAAATGTTCTACAAAGAACAATAAATCTAAGTCAAAAGTAACTCAATTAGAAACCTAGCTTTTGATAAAAATTGGAGTTTGTGAAAATCATAGTTTAAGAACATTACTGAAGCGAAATTATATAGCGTCAAAAATAGAGGTGAGCGGCTAGGGCGAAGGCGATGTGTGGCGTGATCCCTACGCTCGGCCCGATCGCAGGCGCGGTGAGCAGAGACGGTGTGCGAGGCGTTGGCTTTATTGAGTTACTGCAGATTGCCTATTGTAGAGGATTGGCACCTCACTCCACGACTCCTGGCTCGCAATCCTTACGATATCCGCACCAGGGTTTCGATGAGCCTCCTTATCACTTTATTACCTATTCACAAATTCTTCATGAAGTAGTGAGCGTTCGATTTTGGCTACGCTGACGCTCACTCAAGCAAAAAGAAACTATCGTGAAAAGCGATTTCAGACAACAAACAAGTTTTTACTTGATGCAGTTTCCATAAATTGAATCAAGAATATCAATAACATAAAATACGATATTCTGTATTTGTCATAAAAATGGCATTTTGGTCAAGATCACAAACAAAAAGAGTGAATTGCCGCACTGCCGTGATACGAACTCCATATGTCACGAATTGAATGGTTGAGATTCATCTATCTTTGATTCCTCCTGATATGTCAACGAGCGAGAAGTATGAAAACAGATGTAAAAGTGACAACTGTCAAAAGCCAACAAGTAATTAGCTCCCAAAGAATTCAGTTTTGGTTCAGCGTTGAGCGAGGACAAGTTTTGGGTTGACACAAGAAGAAATTAGACCAAGAGACGGAATACACGCGTACTTGATACAGTGAATCTTTACAGCGGGCGAATTTTCTGTTTTGTTCATTGAAGACCGATACTGTACATATGTATACGAGTGATCAAATCATAGAGAAAACTACATCCTTGTAACTAACCGCTTTACAATCAATTCATTTTTTTCGACCACTTAGAACAGAAGTTCTTGTACTAGCATAGTGAGCACGAATGTCTAAAACACCTTTATTTTACAGCGTTTTTTATGGAAGGACTGATTTAAAAGCTTTTAGTTGCAAATCCAACTAACACATGACTGCAGCAACAACACGGCGAGTCTTTAGCACGCAGCATTTCAGCGGAAGATTTGGGGATGGAGCTGAGCACCCGGTACTCCAATTTGAATTTCTAAGGACCCCACAAGGAGGTCCAAAGAAGCCGTCCCGGCCCCAAGATTTTCCGCTTGGACTGGCCATCACAGTTGCGGCGGCGCTCGTCTGCTCGCAGAACTCTCCAGAAAAGTGGCCGAGTGGTAAATATAAGACGCGAGTTCCGGAGTAATTGTGTCTCTGCTGAGGCTTAATTGGGGCGAGCTTGAAATTGTGGTCTCAAGCGAGGACTGGTAGCAGAAACGTTGCCTGAAGGGAGGCATCCATTTGCATGCAAAGCGCTCGAACTGCACCCAAAGTTGAGGAGCTTCTGCTTAATGTGTCGTGAGGAGCAATGATCTTTTGCGGCCTGTATTGCACGGGTGATTGGTGGCAGCCACTTCTGCAGCAGCAGTTGTAGCACTAGTTACAGTAAAGATAACATACAGCGTAACCGTGATACAGCGAAAATACAGCTAACGCTGGATTATGGATTGAAGGCATTGATTGCAGTAACTCTTGGATGATCATGAGCAAACTCTGAATTAAGCCGTGGCCTAATAATCTATTCTATCATCGTTCATTTAAAGTTCGACAGTAATTCTATGCTTGTTCAATTGCAGAAGCTACATCTCACATGAAACAGTCATTGAAAGATGATTAAAATCGGAAGTCCTTTTTGTTTACATTCAAGAAAACAATGATGTGCAATGTATTTAGGTGCTGATAAACATAAGTAAACATAAAATATACACACACACTTCTACCTTTACACAGCACAAGACACCCAATAAGAACCAAACACAATTTCCCCAATTTCAGTGGAACTAACCGCTTCAAGCAGTTCTCTCAAACGCATTGACTTACTTTGACAGAACGCTTCTCTCTCCGAAAATTGTATCTTTTTCCGACTAAGAAACCAAATACTTAATAAACAATTACCATCTCTTTGAATGTGGAAATGCAAATATCAAGGACACACAGAGCTCAGATATCACGGCTGTTGAATGTTCTTGCATAAAATACAATAAATTTCACAGCGGTTTCAAACTCCGTATGAGACGCACATGACTGGTTATTTCAGTGGAAAGCTCGCTCTCTGCAGCCGATCTTCTCATAGATATTGTCCGTATTTTGCGACCTACCCATGCGAAGAACTTCATCACTCTGCACTTAATTTGGTCTGATACAGAAGTAGGAGCTACCTAAATGTGAAGTACTGGCTAGCGTATGTTGCAGATCCAAGGGAACTTTCGAAACAACATTTGCTACAAAAATCTAAATCATTCGAAGCGAAATCTGTCGTGAGACCCTAGATAATGTTTCTCTTTTAGTGTGACTTTCATCCTTTACAAGAAAAACTCTTATGTTAACGCTCAGTTATTGCAAATTCCGCAGCCCAAAAGTTCATTTGTAAAAATTTAGATTATGTCAAAATAAATTTTGTCAAACGCTCCACATTTCGAGATCAATTTAGTTTGAGCTCTAAATTCTTTCAAAAATTTAAAAGAAAAAATACCTGAAGCAGGAGTAGATAACCTAACTTAACTCTTAGAAAGAGAGCTAGAGCTCTAGTTGCCCTACCAATGGTTTCGCATTGAAATTATAAGGAAACTTTACTCCTAAAAAGAAAGTTAAAGCTCTTCTTGCACTACCAATGGTTTCCCATTAAAATTATAAATAAACTTTACTCCTAGAAAGAAAGTTAAAGCTTAAGTTGCACTATCAATGATTTCCCATTAAAATTAGAGCTCTAGTTGCACTATCAATGGTTTTGCATTAAAATGATAAACATGAACGCAATTTCACTGCAGGCTCAAAACTTATGAGGGCGTCATCTGTCACTTCGAGAACGCAATGCAGTGTAGATCGACTTGCAAAAGTTGGCCAGGCTGCAAAGCTCTCAGGAGCCGAGCACGCTTGGCGCCGGTGCATGGTGCGACTGCCACCTCGCAGCACCGAGTTCCGGCGTGACAAAGAAGGCAGACACCCTTGAAGTACAATAAAGCTTCAGGAGCTTTTTGCTGGTGCGGCTGAGAAGTTGAAGAGGTTTTGCAGGCAGGCACAATATTGCGCTGAAGAGACCGCCACTTCTTGCAGCTTGGCAGTCGAGTGGCGTGTGGCTGAGGCAGCCCGAGGAACTCCAGCCGATATTTGCGCCGCCCGTCCGCACCGGCGGTGTCGCGGGGCGGCCAAAAAGATCTCATCTCCTCCGACGCAGCTCGTCTCGGTGCTGAAAGATGACAGTCCACTCCGTCCCTTGGTCCCGTGGGCAAACCAGTGTGCTCAGTCGTGTTACTCACACCCATCTGGTATTGGGGCAAGCAGCTATCCTCCGCGTGTCTACGTTTAATATATCAGTCAATCACTATGCATCCAATTTTAACAACAGTCGACTACGGGCAAAATGATCCATTTATTTCTTGTTTACTGTTTCCGAACATCTGAAAATATTGGTAAAGTATTTGTCGTAATGAATGTATAAACTTGTTACTTCAGTTACAAATTGGGAAAAATGAAAATTGGGTTTGGTACGACATTGTTTGGAAAACCTTTTCGAAAATGGGATGTAAAAATAAACTTCTCTAAATAACAATAGTCTACTAAATAAATCGTGTCACTGTAATCCTCGCGCTTTATAGATCCATCATCCAAGACTGACAATCATGGAATTACGTGCTTCGCAATGTGGGGCAATCCGACTAGCTGTTTTCATGGCACATCTGATGAGTTTCTTGACGCTTTCGAGTTCCGTTATTCTCCTGAAATTAAGCGTAAAATGGAAAATGATGCAAACCTCGCAGGCGTTCCAAATTCTGGAGAAATAAAACCTGTTAAATACTAAATATAGAACACATATCTACCCAGATTAATTTAAATGATGCACCAATTTAAAATACGCCAATGCTGTGCGTGGGTGGTCAGTTAATCATGCGATGGCGTGGTCATGGGAAGGTGAAATCAAACACGTTAAAAAAAAGAAAGATCTCCCTTGCAGGACTTCACACTCAAGAAACTTGTGCACAATTTTCGACTGAAGTTCCCGCTGTAGAAAGAAGAGTCGCTCTGACCACCATGAGGTGAGAACGGTACATTTGCCCGTCGTGTTGGGAGAAGAGTCGTCGAGACCTGCGATGCGTTTTACCTCGCAACAACCGTTAGAGTCGCTGGGCACTGATCGAGGATGACGCAAATCGGATATTCGAGCAAATCTTGACATAAAAGCAGCATCGCGAGACCTTTTAGCCTGTTATTGAATTGGAGGTCTGCGCTGAGAGAGACATGTCACTCCTTGTGCATATAAGCGAGAGCTGTCTACTCGCTTTGACATATCGATTTCCTTTTGCGCGCCATTCGCTATATTAAAGAAGACACCAAACTCACTCGGCATTCCTGCAGAAACATCCCGCACTACCGTCGCCTCAATGGAATAGCTTTGCGGCGAGGTTCAGAGCACGAAGGCAAAATAACGCGGTTAAATCAGGCTACTTTCGCAACAGCGAGGTTGAAACTCATGAGTTAAGCCCCATTGCACTCTTATGTAATCGTGCTCGATACTTCAGAAACCGAGACTGATTGTTATTGATAGCAATCGTGATTTAAAGATTGTTTCACTAACACCCACCCTGCACTCACACTCATCAGAAAAATAAATGAGCATTTTGTTCAACTCAAGCTTAGAGAGCCAAAGTGCCTCAGCTTTGATCACACACCATGATGAGAAAGGGATATGAAAGTGTTTCAAAAATAGACCATGGATCAGCGTTCAGCAGTCAAAATAAATTATTATTTTGAACATTGATAAGAAGTGATAATGTATTTGAAATTTAAAGTTATTTTTCAATAATGGTATAGAAATGCACAAGATAAAAGAACTGTTACTCATCGCTTAGTCGTTGATGCGAGCAAAAATACAAATGAAGGCTTCACACATTCTTGGTATGTTTATTTCTTCGTAAAGTTTAAATTAACTTTAAACTTCCCACTATTACCAACTGATTTTTGAATGATTCATTATATGAAAGCCTTCATTCTATACATTGAGGACATATCTATACATTATTATATAACAATTATGCATGCAAGAATTCTCGCTCTGTCATTTATCGGTACCGTAATTTTTCTCTTCATATCTCCTAGCAAGGCAAAACTGAACGTCGGAGCGGCAGAGACCATAACGGCATGGGAGCGCTACAACGCCCACTTTTTTGCTGGGTAATTTACTTCCACGTAAAAGGATGAAAACATATCAATCCACGGTATAACGTTCCAGAAGCTCAGTAATCCATTATTGTGTAGAGGTCCAGAATAACAGTAATCCATCACTGTATAACGTTCCAGAAGCTCAGTGATCTACTACTGCAACGTAGCATTGCAAAAGTCCAGTAACCTACTTTTGTGAATCATTCGAGAAATCTGGTATAATATCCTAGTGTGAAGCATTCAAAATATGCAGTAATCTACAACAGCGGGTCATTGCAGAAGCACAGTGATCTACTACAACAGCGCATTCCAGATATGCATTCAACATTCAACATTCATACATTCAACTGAGCATCATGTCACTGCTGTATATAGCGAGTCAGAAGCAACCAGAAAAAACACGAAGTGCACCAACATCAGCACCCAACAGCAAGATGCACCATCAGGGACCGTCGGGAGGCTGCAGATGGAATCTTTGCTTCGCTCTGCTCGAAAACTGTCCAATTTGGAGCCGTTATTTTGGGCTCTACGGCACAGGAAATGAAACTCGGTTATTTCTTGATAAGCTTCGTATTTAAACAGATTCGCAGGCCCCGTCGCGCAAATTCTGCCGATATAGGAAATGGAAAAACAAGTAAATTGACAGGGAAAAAGTTCGCACGGTACTAGCGCTTTTCCGTCCTGATATTGAACGGACGAAAAAATGGTTTCAGAGTACACTGACGAGCATGCGCCGCAGTAAACAGGCCAAACTTTGATCGTTTCCTTTTCTTTTAGTATTATATGTATGAGAGTAGATGCAATACTTTCAAGAATAACTTCTGAGTAGAAATACGCCTACTTGTACAAAGACAAAATTTATCTTGATACTTTGTTGAATCATTACATTGAATTCACACATTCAAAGGAATTAATTTTATCATCCATTATATTTATACCACAGTAATGATTGCTCATGAAAACTGTACTCTACCTGAATAAATGACTTATTTTTGCATAGATGTCATGATTGGTCAATGCAAAATTAAAAGCGAACGATGTTTTCATTTTTACAGAGGAGCAGAGTATCTCTTCGGTTTCGTAAAATCCCAATCCATGACCTGAAAAATTCAATGCAATCATACCAAAATTCAAAGAACCAGCTTTCTGTGCTCCAGGTTCTCCTCGTAGTTATCCCATTGATATTTGGACTAAGTACATAGCTATATTTATCTCGCAGTGGAGGCTTGCACTGACTAAGCTTATCCTGCCATGCCTGGGTCCCATCTTCAGACGGCACGGCTCTGAAGGTCCGTCCAAAAGACTCGCTAAGTGCTCACTTTTGCGACAAGTTCCCGACAGGAAGGATGCGCACTATGTTCTGAAGAGATGCAAACTTTTGCCCAGACGCCCTGGCCAAAAATAGGCACAAAAACACGGGCAACAAGAGGGAGTGCGTCGAAGGAGGAGAGTGTTTTACGCGGGCATCAAATCAACACAAAGATGATCAGGGGGCCGTAATTGTGGAGGGATCCCGCAGGCGAAGAATCTCATGTCCGCAAAATATTGCGGATGAAAAAACGGGAACACGAGCCTTGGGTCGGATGCGAGAGCGATGAGCGCGCGATGATGTGGTTTAGATTTCGTTATCAGGAAACACAAAGGTGTCGTTAACGCGCCATTACAAGGGAATTTAATGAGTTACATCGAAATCCTGCGAACGATGAGTAATACAATCCTTATTCGAAGATTAGTGACTGGATCATTGCGGATGGCGTTATAAAAATTAAATTCTGTGGAAAAGTTATTAGAGTCAATGAAAGTTTATTTTTCTTGCTAATTTGTAACTGAAAATTGTAATTATAACAAGGCAACGTCTGGTGCTAACAGAGGATGCCCATGACTGTGTATGGTGCAAAAAGGCATACGCATGACAGAGTATGGTGCAAACAGAGGATGCGCATCACAGAGTATGGTGCAAACATAGGATGTGCACGGCAGAATATGGTGCTACAGAAGATGTACATGGGAGCGTGTGGGTCGGAGGTTTTAGTAAGAGTGAGACACAGGGTGCTGACATGAGACACAGGGTGTTCACATGAGACACAGGGTGTTCACATGAGACACAGGGTGTTCACATGAGACACAGGGTGTTCACATGAGACACAGTTTGTTCACATGAGACACAGGGTGCTCACATGAGACACAGGGTGTTAACATGAAACACAGGGTGCTCACATGAGACACAGGGTGTTCACATGAGACACAGGGTGCTCACATGAGACACAGGGTGTTCACATGAGACACAGGGTGCTCACATGAGACACAGGGTGCTCACATGAGACACAGGGTGCTCACATGAGACACAGGGTGTTCACATGAGACACAGGGTGCTCACATGAGACACAGGGTGTTCACATGAGACACAGGGTGTTCACATGAGACACAGCGTTTTCACATGCGACACAGGGTGCTCACATGAGACACAGGGTGCTCACATGAGACACATGAGACACAGGGTGCTCACATGAGACACAGGGTGTTCACATGAGACACAGTGTGCTCACATGAGACACAGGGTGTTCAGGATCAGCTACGGGGTCCGCATCTTTCAATTGACACGTCCCATAATCTCCCCTGTTGAAGGAACAACAATGTTGAAACAGTGTAAGATTTTGAACGAGTGTTTATTTTTTAAGAAATTATTTTCGTTTCTGAGAAAAATTTAAGCAGCTCGATGCGTGAGAGGTTTTCACGGCAGCATTTCTGCTCCCTTCCTGGTGAGCTGACAATTGTTTAGAAATTAAAACCCATTTTCTGAGCCGAAAAAAACAGTTCGCTCGATTATCTTGTTTTCATTGATTAAATTATCCTTAGCAACATAACAAGTGAGAAATTTTTAGAAATTTTTAATCCAACATCAATTTAATATATGAAATCCAGCACAATCTACAAATTGCCAGTTAATGACAAATGCGTTTTTAATCAAACAAAATTAATGTAAAGTTCGTTGTTTATAAATTTTCTTCAAGCCATATATGTTTGTCCGATGAACGTTTTTCTAAGAAGATCGACATCTGGAACGTTCGATAGCCTCTGTACCGTAAAGTTTGTCGCACATTTTCCAGTTCCGTCAAGCATGCTCAACGAGTAAACTGATCGTGTTGCCCCACAAAAATACCGAAGAATAATAAATGGAAACAAGCTCTAAATTCAAGACTTGTGCACGGTTTCGTCTCTCCCATGTAGATGAGTTGAAGTTGGCAATGAAATGTTCAGAGCAGGAGCCAAAAGTTGATGAAGTATCGCTCACGGTTATAATTTAGAGCGCCATTTATCACACGAACATTAACGTAGCCGATCTATGGATCTGAACAGAGGGTGGAATGTGCAGAGTTACCGAGACAACCCTTTCCTCAATAAATCCTGCGGATTATTACAGCCTATAGAGAGATAGGCCTACCCATCTCACAGCTGAGGACGCAGCCTCGTTTAAGGCTTGCTCTGTTGCACCAAAAATATGGTAACTCAAAATCTAGCCTCTGAATGGAGTCTAACGAACTGTAAATATTAAACAAGTATTCCAACTAGTATTGTTGACAAGCAGAAATCGGTTTGTCTCAAAATTAATGCAGGTGAAGGAGAATGGATAGCTGAAAATTGCCATCGATTTCAGGTCCAGCGTAAAATTGGCGTTAAAATTGAAATAGCGTCATGGCGTTGTTGTTCAAGCAAAGTTAGCACAGACTTGCGTTGTTGAAGCCACTTGCTTGTTATTCAGAACGGACGGGAAGCAAAACTTGGCCGTTGAAACAAACTCAATTCTTTCCTTAATCAAGGTACAACCGAGTGAGAAATTCAATTAAATTTAAGAATATTTCATAAAAGCACGTATTGAAGTCGCACTAATTTCACCATATCTTTTACATACATGAAAACAACTGACGAATAAAATACTTGAATGAGGGTAATAAAAGTAAAGGTACGCACGTAACATAGTACAATTATCCTCACACAATGAGAGCCCCCTGTATTAATGAGTTAAAGTAGCGTTTAGGAAAGTTTACAACTATTGCGCTTTTGTGATCAGTTACCTTTGAGGTCAAGACATGATATAATTCTTGCAGTACTCGAGAGCAGGTCCAGTATCAATATCTCAAGAGAATATCGCGGTATCACTGAAAAGTATGCACATTTTGGACACGAGGATCTAGTTTACCCGTCACAAAACTTCAATACCATTATTGGCTACTCCGGTTTACTAACACACAAAGATGTCCTGCACACACTCGCAATACTTTGAACTGTAGACGCTATCTTAGGGAACAGCACGGATTTATGTCGTAAAATTAATTTTCAGAATATTTCATATTATGCGTAATTACGCACACAAATATTTTCAAAACAGGAGAGCGCATTGAACTGAAACTTGATGGACAACTACGTACGCATCTTAATATAAACGTTTCTCCCATAATTTCGTACTTCATTGCACGGAAAATAATACAGCTTCAAACAGTTATCCTTAAGATCATGATACTATTCTTATTCATCAAGCTCGCAGTTTTGAGTGCATGTGCGATCATACATACGTATGAGGTGACAAGGCTTCTCTTACGTCTATGAAACGTTCTCTCCTCTGGTTTAATTCGCGGTGGAAAAAAATATCTGGTGTGTATTGTATTACACCAACTTGATCACTGGTGAACCCGCGGTCTCACTAGTTGCTTGTTTACAGAGAATAAAAGATAACCTCGTAAAGGAATTCGATAGTTTGTTGATCGGACATCTGAAAAAGAACCAGAAACCGAACCATGCGCCTGTGAATTACATAAGAAAAAGAACCGGAAACCGAACCATGCCTCTGTGAACTACATCAGAAAAAAAACTTCAGAAAAAGAACCAGAAACCGAACCATGCGCCTGTGAATTACATCAGAAAAAGAACATCAGAAAAGAACCAGAAGCCGAACCATACGCCTGTGAATTACATCTGTCCAGCGCACGTACAACACAAGACGACACTGCGAGAGGAGGCATCAGCCAATTCGCGCACCTCCCAAATTGTGGACCTCCAGTCAAGTGGAAGGAAGGCCTCAGCTGGGGCGGAATGAGCTCGCTCACATGAAAGCATCTCATTTTTTGGCGCCCCCGCTCTTATTAGGGCGCTTTGCATAGTCTAACGCGCGTCTATTTTATATTAGCGATGCGTAATTGCTCCACTTAATTAGAAAAAAGGGGCGCGACAAAGAAATTGCCGGAGCGAGCGGAGCTGGCGCACGTCCGTCTTCAGAAGGCAATTGAGCAGAGGCGTCGCGGCGGCTGGTGAGGGAACAACGCGTTTAAGCTCCCTCTGCTCCCTCCAATTAAAATAAAGAACTAATTATGGGACTTCATCTCTTAACTACCTGACGAGAATAAAATTTGTCATAATTTATTCTACTCATGAAGATCTGAACGAGTCAAAAATGATTCCAAGTTCAGTATTCAACGTGTTTTACTAAGCACTCTTCAATTTGAAAACGATTGCCTCTATTTTGTATTAGAATTGACAGAAGTGTCGCACCAGGAACTTTTGCGTAATTCTGTGTTCAGAAGATCAGACCAAGGAGTTATGGATCGTAAACACTAAGAGCAATTTAAAGTTCGGTACAAAGGGATTGAAAAAATATGAAATACTAAAAAATAAAAAGATCAATGAGTTTGCTGAACTCTGTATAGCAGGTGACGCATACCAAAATAAGTATGTGACTCCTTGCATAAAAGACGCCACCGTAATTTTAGTTGGAATTACTCGCTGTAAAATTCGAGCAGAGGAATAAAAACATAGGCCTTTTGGAAGTGACGTAGTTCAATGCATTCTACGTGCTACCCGCATATTGAAGGAAATTATCTTTTCCCTTACTTTTGAGGACGGGAGTAATTCTAGCTTCAGTATTTTAAAAGGAGCAATTATTTAAGAAGACCAAGTCTGATAAAAATAAATTGCGAATGAGAACGAGAGGCAGCCTTGATTAAGCGCAAACGCATCATGCCATTAAAAATGAATTAAATTTCGCCATAAGAATTAAGAGAGAACCAACACTGTACAATCAAAATTTTACATTCATAACAATGTTTTCTCATAAAAGCCAAACAATATAAAACTGTCAATAGAGAAATAACAAAAGAAACTCAGTTTTCTTCAGAGGGAGAAAATATCGTATGCAAACAAGAATCTCTTAGCTGTGAATCAATAGACCTACTGGTTGCGCAAACAAAAATTTCTTAGCAATGAATCAATACGTAAACAAGAATTTCTCATCAATGAACCAATGCTGGTTGCGCAAACAAGAATTTCTTAGCAGTGAATCAATACGTAAACAAGAATTTCTCAGCAATGAACCAATGCTGGTAGCGCAAACATAAATTTCTTAGAAGTGGAACAATGCGCAAATGTAAATATCTTAGCAGTGAACCAATGCACAAACATAAATTCCTTATCGGTCTAGATGGAAGGAAGGCAATCCACAGGGCGGAATGTGCTGCACAGTGCCCCGCTTTGCGATCACCTGCCGTAACGAGCGTCATCGCTCTCAATGACTTGAAACGAGCACCCTGCTGCTCTGTAGGGAGCTTTGGCAGCTAAAAATGCCCTCATTTGAAACCTGATGTTGATCTTTCCGGGCTGCGTGAACACTGCCACACAGAAGCTACAGTCGGCAAAGCATGCTAGATGTTGACTTTTTCGCGCAGCATGAACACTTCCTCACAGATGTCGACTCAATCTATACACAGAGGTTACAGTTACCTACGCATGCTAGATGTTAATTTTTTATACATGAACACATCCGCACAGAAGCTACAGTCGGTAAAGCATGCTAGATGATAAAGCATGCTCATGATGATTTTTTCTAGCAGCATGAGCACTTTCTCACAGATGTCGACTCAAGCTACACGCAGAGGTCACGGTCCTCTGGTCCTACCCCAACTTACACAGAGAGCTTATAATTACTGAAACATCCTTATCTAAGCCATTCACCTAGGTTTCTCATAGTCATAGGGAAAAAGAGGATTTAGTTTTACCTTGTGATTGATATACGAAAACTTTGCTTTGTCTGCTTGAGCACGTAGTAAGTGCACTGAATCTATTCAACATACAACATCAGTCAAAACACGAAGTCCAACCATGCTCCGAAACTAAGCAGCTATGATGACCACACCGAGAACGAAGTGGGAACGAGGAAGCAAAACTCCCCATTCCTGGAGCAGAAAAGACGTCCCTTTGAATTCCATGAATACATAACAGGTCAGCGCTGCAAACTTCGTAAATGACAAGATTTACAAGCGAACTTTTTGTGATGAACGTCCAATGGCAGCGCTGCGTGAGAAATGTCGGCTGACGATTTCACAGAAATAGCACTATCGTCCTTTAGTCTCCTGAAATAAATTTTGAACAAAGTTATTAAGGACCGATTTCATTTTTTTTGTAAACGTTTATAGGAATTCAGCCAGATCTTTTTTCGTTTATGACTTTTTAAAAATAACTTTTGGTATTTAATTCCCGTTTTTTAGAGCTCAATTATATTTTAACTCACCATCTCACAAATGGACCAAAGCTCAAGCACTCTTCGATTACACACTTTGCACTGACCATGACCGTACAGCAGAGCACCCGACATCACTCTGAAATCTTCCATCTCTTCTTTGCAGTCCACTGCCACCACATGAACGAAGCAATGGGAAAGGAACAAGAGGATTTCTACGTTCGATAACGCAAGATGTGCTTTTAGAAATTCATAATAGAGGCGAGGCAGTTGCTTATGTGCACAGGGTGTTCCAAAAAAATGAACTTCTCCTTTGACAGACAATTACTCATGTCTTTGCTGCTTATGTTTCAGGTGTAACTGAGTTTTCTTTATGACGTCTAATTTTTTAATTAAATGTTTACTTCCTCGATTCAACTCATTAGACTTGCATCTATGTCAATAAACACCTACATCAAAACAAAATACATCATTAACGGACACTAGAAGAATGATTAAATTTTTTGGACACCCTGTGTTCGTTACTGAACTTTTCTCACATTTGCAGTGGAAGAATGTACGGTAAAGAACTTTTTTCTCTAATACTCGTGGGTTCTCACATTTGCAATATAAGAATATACGGTAACGAACTTTTCTCTCTAACACTCGTGGGTTCGAAGCACTGATACTTTTCAGCCGAACCAGAGAACGGGAGGCTGTTCAGAGCAGCAGTGCGGGCCGAGGCACTCCCAATATTGAGGAGAAACCCTTTAGCTGAGGAAGGAATCGTGTAATCTGGCGGGCTGTTCATTTGTTCCCATTAATGTAGTGACCCGCGCCCTGCACTTCGTTAGTCTTCATCCCGGCAGGCACGAGAAAACTTCCGGTGTTGGTTTGAGTACAAGCCTTAGAAATATGTGCACCAAGCTTGGCATGAAATATCATTTGTGCCAACGTATTGCGGTAGTCTAATTTTTAATCATTTAGGAATTAGTGTTTTATATTAGATGCTGCTAACAAGACCATTACGCGAGACAGATGGTGACTCAGTAAATTCTGTCAAAATATACCTCAAGAAGAAAATCAAGAAATTTATAAAGCATTTTCATTAAGAGATATTTCATAATGTGAATTTTTTTCAGGATGTGACGTAAAAATAAGAAGAAGTAAATTTCAACATGCAAGCCATGGTCTCAAGCTGGTAACCTAGAACAACTATGGAAAGAATAACATTTTTCTTTCAGCTTACTTTGTCAAACGATTTGGAGCACATGCTCACTCCAGCTCACCACAGTCCAACAATAATCCAGCATGAAAATAAATTTAAATAGGATCAACTGCCTAATACTGTTTAAGAAATCAAAAAAACATTTTCCACCATAAAGTGCAAAATGTTTTTTTTCCAAAGCTCTTGAATGTCTAATGATTTGCAATAACTTATACAACCTTCCAGATAAGTAACCTAGAAAGTCAACGAAAGTTAATGCCAATTCAACAAAAAATTAAAGTTCGGATATTCCTTTATGACAAAAATAAAATAAAATTTAAAAGGAAATAGATCACAAATAAGTATAAGATACAAATGTTCTAATTTTAAATTTTCAAAATGTTACACGATCTTTGTCTGAACTATATTTTCATACAATACTTTCTTCATCGTTGAAAGTGAGCGAAGTGCTTGAGGGAACTAAGTATTTATAGTATACTAAGTATTTATAGTATAGTATACTAAGTATTTATAGTATAGTATACTAAGTATTTATAGTATAGTATACTAAGTATTTATAGTATAGTATATCAAGTATTTATAGTATAGTATACTAAGTATTTATAGTATAGTATACTAAGTATTTATAGTATAGTATATCAAGTATTTATAGTATAGTATACTAAGTAAAAGTACCAGTATTTCTCCCGACGAAACTACAGAGAAACTTTTCTAGTTAAAAAACAGCATGAGTGTTCGAGCCATTGTAAAAATCTACAAAATGGAGAAATACTGCAGTAAAAGTGGTTGGTGAAGAAAACTAAAATAGTTCAAATTCAAGCTCGTAGCTGTGATAGTCTGCTCACCTGCACATCGCGTCTTGAAATTGACATGAGTGCAGAAGCCAGAGCAGACCGAACACACCGTCGAAGCAGGGCTAGCGCTGTTCCTATGAACGGTATATTGTGTGTCCCAAGGCAATCTCAAGTTAGCAATAAATGATGTACGCAGACTTACAGAGTTTGTGAACTTTAATTTATCAATTACTGAAATTACACGACAGTGTAGAATGTTGGAGCGAGTTTGAGACACCGAAATTGTTGGACATGTCACACGTAAGTTTTGACGTACCAGTTGATATAAGACACAAATATTGAGAAAATATTACTATGTCTTTATATAAAATATCTGCTTTTTCCCAAATGCTAAAGAACAAATTGCACGTCTCTTTTTACTTGAAACTGTCCATGACACCCTGATTGAGATCTTTCACCCTAGCATCATGAAGACAAACGCTATGCAGAGGGAATTGAAATACCGAACTTCATGTAATAATTTTTCATTTTATAATTTTACGTTCTGGAGCAGCTTACTCCTTTGTCACGCAGAGCATTCATGCTAAAGATACGGCAGAAACAGATCTTTACGCAAAGCCTATTACAATGAAGAGAAAGTGTGAAACTGTACCTAATGGAATAATTTTAAGTTCTGGAGCAGTTCACTCTCACATCATACATGACATTCATGCTAAAGATGCGGCAAATAACAACTCTTCACGAGCAACCAACAACTTAAACTGAAGAGAAAGTGTGAAACTGTACCTATGTTATAATTTCACGTTCTGAATCAGTTCACTTCCCCGTCATGCATGACATTCATGCTAAAGATACGGCAAATAACAACTCTTCAAGAGCTAACGACTACACACAATGAAGAGAAAGTACGAGTTGCAGCAGCAGAGGATAGTCGCCACTGGCCTCTACGCCAGTCCATCGCACGGAGCAACGCCGGCCCAAAACCCCGCACCATCGGTCAGTTGCCGCGACGGCCGCAGAGGTGGAAAAAATATCCTCGCGGCAAAATGATCGGAAAAAAATTCAATGACAAAAAAACACTGTCCCCAAATTGTACCGCATCAGTGAGGAAATGATCAGCTGACCGTGCAACAGACGGATGGTATTTAGAAATGCGTGGGTGGAGCGGAGGATGGCGAACATGACTTGCTTTTTGTGAGAGTAATTGTGGGCTTTCTGATCGCTATAGTCTTATGGCAAAATATAAGGGGAACGCGTGAGTGACTTATGAGTTGATAAATAGTTTTGAAGGCAATGAGATCATCTATCTGCGGGAGAAATATTTATTAGAGGAAACCAGTGAAGTAGCTGCTCTACAGGACTATGCCTCCGTATGACTTACTTCTACAGAGAGGAGATCTTTAATCTAAACTTTCTTCATTTAGCTGAAAACCACTAATAATCAATAGCTAATATATTAATAAATTACTGTGTTCATCATCGGCGAAAAACCATCATGAGTGAGACAAAATTGTTATTTTCGAATTCATTATTTAATTCTTATAAGTAATTAATGATTGAAAGCTAAAATTTAATTAAAATTATTATTCTATAAGCAATTTCGTCCCCTGAGCCTAAAAATGGCTGAAAATTTTAACAAAATATGATGTCAAGTTAGGAAACGAATGAATTGTTTTCCTGATAAGTAATATCAAACTTGGGACAAAGGAATAATAGGGAGCATTTTTGAGCAAAGTCACATTTTCCGTTAAAAATCGACCATGCTCTGTGCACAGGCAGAAGGCATTTGTTTATCTGACTGAATGACTAGAAAACAGGGACTCAATACACCTAGGAGATTGAAATGGCTTATGATAACGACAACCTTCGTTTATTAATGTATATGTATTTAATATCTACTGTGACTCTCGCACATTTTTTTGAAATACAAATGAGAGTGCTTGGTGAAATTTGTAATGTAGGTTTCAACCTTGTATAGGTAAAAAAAATATTCTAACTACATTTTTTTGGCATCTATAGGTAACAGAATAGCATGGGGTAAATTTGAGAGGACTGGAAGCATGTGTCACAGATACTCTCATCACTCGCTCTCAGTAGTTCATGTAAACAAATGGTGAAGATGTTTTGTGCAATTGAAAATTTAATTGTGTGAAAAGCGTGCTTCATCGAACATTGTAGAATTTGTCAATTTTAGTGGGCCTTGCCTGCTAGTTCCCATAAATATATACTGAAAAAGTGAATCGACAAGTGCTCCTACACCGCTGACTTCCTTGCCCTAGGTAAATTGCTAAGTAATTTTAAGCTTCACTCAATATTGACTCATAGAATAAACGACACACTGGAAAACGTCGAGTTTATTTTTTGAAAGAGTAAAAAAGTATGAAGATCGCAAGCCCGCCAGCTAGGGACGGTCCTCAGGCGGATCATTCTAATCTAAGAAACGATCGCAGGAAGTCACCCGGTCATCGTGTGCGCAGCACCTTCCAGCAAATGGAAACAAATAGAAATAGATAGGAAGGCGATAAAAAACGAATAAAATGCGAATGAAGCGAATAAAATGAGCTTCAGCCGAGGGGACACAGAGATACCAGCTCCGCGTTTTGCGGCCGCACGTTTGTCTGTTCCAAGAAATTTGGCTGTCTGCAGTGTACATTTTCACTTTATTGAGGAAGTGAACGAAGATTTCAATTTAATGCACAGATGTCACTAAAGATTGTTCACAGCGTCACTTATTTATGCGAAGAGAGCGAAGATTTCATTTTACTGTTCAAATGTCACTAGAGGTTGTTTTTAGCCTTATTTATTTAAGACATGGTATCGATTTTAAAATACACCTTAAGGTAGCTTACGACCTCACTCTTTTAAGGAAAGAGAGCGTAGATTACATTTCAGTGAACAGATGTAAGTGAAGGGTTTGCACCCTCAATTTTTTAGAGATAGAGAACGAAGATAATATTCTTACATAACATTCCCCACCCTAAGGTATGAAAGAACCCTCAATGTTTAAAAATAAATTTACCACTGTTACTTTTAAGAGAGCTGTTGGCACTTAACAACGTTCCAACCTGGCATTTAAAAGGATGGTATAATCACATTTGAGCTATGATCACAATTGTCATCGTCACGCTCAGGATAAAAATTAACAAAATCTACACTAGCTGGAGGAAATGAAAACGATTTCATCCACAGATAGTAACTGCAAGCGAACGAATTTCCAGTTTTCCTTCATAAAATGGATTTTTGCAATTGGACTGATGCATCCACTTCCACTCCTGATGCATGAAAAGAAGTGAACAGAATGTGTATTCGCTTCACAGAAATATTTCAGCAAAATGACCTCTTAGAATGTAAAATTAACTAGAAACATTTCTCAGCTCTGCACAATATCTTTAGCTTGTCGACCTTAAACGTCATTTTATGCATTTTAAGTCATGCATCAATAAAGTTAGGCCAGTTATTTTGTGTTGGATTTTCAATTGACGAAAATCGTTTATATAATACACACTATATGCACTGCGCCAGATGGATTTGAAACTTGTGCTATTAAATAATAAACGAAATTGAATTATTTAAAAAATTTTTTTATTGGGTTTGTTGTTTGTGCTTCCGAAAAAAGTTCACTCAAAGTTGAACCATTATAAAGTACATTTATATAAAGTGTTTGTTGAAATACAGCGTGGTTAACTTGCTCCATGAGGACACAGAGAGAATGCTTTAATTCTAAACCGATTTAAAAGAAAATTCGGAGCCAGTAACGGAAAGTCAAAGCTGTAACTTGTGATTCATATGTCAGTAAAGTGGAAGTTTTGTTTAGCATTTCTAAACTGAGCGCTTAGAACGTAAAAACTAACATAAAAATGAAAAAGATGATTTTAAGTATTTAGAATGTGTAACCAAGACAACAAGTAGTATGTTACTCCGTTAGGTTGCAACAACAAATGTGCTGATATACTTAATGAGGATGCATGACTTGAAAGTGCATATTTAACTAACAACAGTTGAATTCATGAGCGTAATAATTATTCGCGTTCCCTCAGTATAACATTGCTTTAAATTTTTTATTTTCGACTGATTTCTCGTTTCATTTACATCAGACACAAATTTGTTTAACAGCCTTAGAGGTACAATTAATTTTAATAGAATCCTTAATATCACTTGAGCGTTCAATTGTTTCCAAGGAAGCCACCACTAACAGGCAAAGAAATCACAACCAAAATATAAATTAGGTGAAGAATATACAATCAAACACTAACGCAAATCCACATGGGATAGCTCACTGAATTCTTTGCGCAACTGTTTAAAAAGAACCACAATGAAATTTTTAAAAAAGGCTGGCGTTTGCACGTTAAGCCTTCGTGCGTACACATGACACTTGAAAGGAGTTGTCATGGACACAAGTTAATTACTTCATTCGTTAATAGAAATTAATGACTTCATTCGTTTATAGAAATTAATGACTTCATTCATTAAAATGACTTCATTCGTTAAAATTACTTCATTCGTAAAAACAAATTAATCACTTCATTCGTAAATACAAATTAATCACTTCATTCGTTAATAATAATTTTTTACTTCATTCGTTAACACAAATTAATTTAAAATTTTAAATTCAAGTTTTAATTTCAAATTTCAAATTCGAGTTTCAACGCCCGTTAAGCTCAATTTCAACATTCAGGTTCTAAATGGACACAACATCTACCCAAAAATCCCATCATTTGGATTTGGTTCAACATAAATCAGAATGCAGTTTGTGACCACCGATAGTCCTGTAAATCGCAAACCGGTGGTCACAAACTGAAAATAAACACGAAACACAAATTAATTTGTGCCAACGGAGCTGCCGATGGATTAAGTGTTCCTCAGAACATCCACATTGTTCGTTCATATGATTCATAGTATATAATGAATGGTAATTGCATTACGCAGCCGATGCTTCTTCAGCAAAATCAGCCTTCCACTGCACCAGAATCAAAAGCCCACTGAAGAAAATGCAAAACTAAAAGCAAGCCAGGAGAATAGAAACACCATCACTACTCACCATGAGAGCCTTCGACTAAGACTACTCTGCGAGTTCATACATTTAATATATTTAAGTGCGCTTATTTCATCGGTGACTAACTAATTCATTCGTATTGAATTTCAGAATTTTGTGTGGTTCAACGCGAAAGAATCGCACCTTTTTCAAAGATTCCGTGATACATCTGTATTACATTTGCTGGAAAACTGTGCAGCATTATCCATCAGTCACACATCAGGGAAAGCAAGTCATCAGACTTTATCGTAGATATCAGAGAGAGTGAAATCTCCTCTGAATACGAATATTGAGTACAATGAAGACTACGACACAGTGCTTATTGGGAGAGTGAACCCTCATTTGAGAACGAAAATTGAGAGAGTGAGAGTGAACGCTCATCGGAAACCAAAATTCTCTCTCTCACTTTCTGTCTCTCGCCCACGTTGTCACAAGCAAAACTTGGTGATCAAAAATTGGGGAATTTTGTGAAGGAAGAAATTGCAGCAGCTGTCAAGATAAAGCCGAGCCCAAAGAAAAAATTGTACGAGGCTCAGCTGCGATGATTGTCGTACCAAACAAGACCATCAATCTGGAGGTCAGCAGACCACGGCGGGCGCAGCTCACAATACCGCAATCTGCCGGACATCTCCGGGGACTCCTTACGCCCAAAAAATAATGACAATGCTCACTATTTTTTCTGATGGCAAGTCCCTTGGCCCACAGAAAAATATCTCTAAACGAAATGGAAAAATAATCTCCATGAAAATAAGCTCAAGGCCTGAGGTACTGGATTACATGAGTTCCGTAGTCTTCTATGATGTCTTCGAAATGATAGGCGTGTGATATTTGTTTGAGTATCAATATATTAGGCAGTAGAGTTGGCGTTTCGTTATTGATCTAGCTAAATACTTATTACGCACACAGTTGCCACCGAGAACTGTAGACAGCTATTAAACAGCTATAGGAATTTAGTCACAATTCGTTATTCGCTGATGTGAACAGCACACACGGGACAGCTTTGCAAAAAGAAGCAGTGCACGCTCATTTTAAGGACTAGTGACGGTAACTATAATAGGGCAAATTTATACCTATTCAGTGTGCACATTACATGAATGACTCAGCTTCATCTGAAAAACATAATTATAATCCCAGCTGCTTCTGTGGTGTCCCTCTGGGTAACACGTAACAAAAACCTCCACAGGCATATTCTCGACGGGTCAATCATATTAAAAATTTGGTAAGTAAATCTAGTTCTACAGTGAACCATTCTCGCTGGGAGTTAAGAAAGTCCTGTTCTCTAAAATGTTCTCCATGGCCCCTAGCTACTCTGGCATTGTGCTCAAATGTTCTATGTCGCTCGAGGCTCCCAAAAATGCTGGCTAAATTAGAATCCTTGCGAAAAATGCAGCTCCAGAAAAATGCAAAAATTTACCCGCTAACGCTTCTTATTGAAGAAGCCATAAAAAAGCTAAATTTGGCGAGGGGAGTTTCAAATCTTGCACACTTGGCAACTTTGCTGGAGCACCAATCGAGTTCGTGAGTTGCAGATCTATAAAGCTCGATAATTTAACGCGTCTAGCCAACGGGCAGCGCTTTAACCTGCAGTTCGATAACGCAATACGAACCAAGACGACTATATCTAACAAATTATTACCGCTCAAAAATTTTGAGAAAGCTGCTCAAATGATGATGAAATTTTAAAAAGCAGGAAATGTTTAACTTCAAAATTCGTACGAGATAGAATTTAAGGCTGAAATTTGATGAGCACTTTCGAGAAATAATTGTACTGAAACAATGCCAGACAATTTGGGTAAAAAATGTATTTAAAATTATTTGTGCGGAAAGTTTTATTTATGCATTTTTAAAGTCTGGTTTAACAGCAGCGTCGAGCATCAGATGGATTTAGAAAATTAACAAAAGAATGCCGTAGCCAGATAATAAATCAACGGGTCTCGTGCGAGATCGGGACTGGTTGTTGCAAAATGTTGGCTTCCCCCACTGAACATTGATTCTTAGGTTATTGGTTACGGTTACCACTGAGAACCTTTTCGTCACACATTAATTGAGGCATGTTCAACAAAAATTCCAGTTTCAACGCCCATTAAGCTCAATTTCAGCATCCAGGTTCTAAATGGACACAATATTAACTGAAAAATCCCATCATTTGGATTTGATTTAACATAAGGCAAGAGGCAGTTTGTGAGCACCGGTTGGTCACAAGCACCATGGAAACTCCCTCAGTGACCACAACGTGTGAATGTACTCAGGCTCTGAAGGAGATAGACGCCGTCAGGATTAGGAGATCAGGATTACTACACAGAAAATCGTGAAGCTGGCTCGATGTACCGCAGGACAATTCCGTCAAATTTCAAATTGAAATTTGAATTGAATTTAAATTCATATTGAAATTCTTGGAAGTAATTAAATGAATACTGGTGAATAAAAAGAGTGGAGTATCAAGCAGCTCAAAAAATATTTCCGAACTTTTTAGAGTAAAAGAAGTTTAGATACTGCAGATTTGAAACCGGAAATTCACGGCCTAATCTATAAACAAGACAAAAGACAAAATATTTTGAAATTTCACACGAATGCAATTTAGACGCAAGAAATTGCGCAAAGCAGTGCCATTTAACTAAATTCGTGGAATTATTCGTAATCACTATATGGGCGTAGTAGCAAAAATTTAACCGTAATCATCAATGGGTGCAGAAGTATAAATTTTACTGTAATTATAAATGAATGGAGTAGAATAGATTTAATTTCAACCAGTGGAGCAGTAGAACAGAAATATTTTCTTGTCTATTGTACAAGTCTCAGATATTTTTAACGCATAATAATCTTTCAAAAAATTTAAGACTCTGAACATATTCCCTTGCTCGAACACATGGTGATATAATTTGTTCCTTTTAACATACTTAAGAAGCCCAACCTATTCCCCCTTGATTGAACACTTAAAAAAATCAAAATGCCTAAAAATATCGAAAGCTTTTCGAACTCCTTTTTTTGCAATTGACAGGATTCTTAGCTTCTATATGGTAAAATTTTCAGACACAGTGTGTGATGCCTTAAGAGGTCCGAGAGAGAGAAGCAGTCCGGCGCAAGAAGCCAGGGCCGTTGAGCACAGCACCAGCCAGGACGCTGGGCCGAGGCTCGTCATATAAGTTTGCGCACCAGCAGCCTAATTGGCACAAAAACGAGCCACTTTGACATCTCCGAATGGAGTGGAATTGAGCAAATTGCCATACAAGAGCTCAGGAGCTCCGGCTCACTCTTCTCTAAAAAATGTGGCTGTCAAAAGGATGAGGATGTTTCTCTTTTGATAAGCGCCGGCTGAAGACACCGGCGTCTGACAACTCAAATGAAAGGGAGGCGTCGTCAAGAAAGTAAAGAAGGCCGCTGTCTCAAAACAGACGTTTTACAAGCAATCCATTGATCCATGACGAGTTTTCAACGCATAAGAACGATGAATTTTAATACGAGCGTGGCATGAGAAGTGAAATGATTTGCGTCCATTGTAGCATGGGGTCAAGCAGCAAACGTAGGCGTTGGTCCTGCAGGCCTGGAACGGGACTGGGAATGTGATTACCAGGCGTCTCACTCGTGATCCGGGAATTTGCTGCATAACCTTACACGAGGCTGAGATGGCTTGGTCAGCGGCCGCGTGTTTTTTTTTATCTTATCTGACAGGGTCAGTTCACCTCGGGTCTTATCTGAGCCATTGTGTGGCTCTATCTGAGTGGGCCATGTTCGGGTTGTGTTGGTTGTGCATGATGCTTTATTCTAATTTCCTTCACGGAGATGCAAAAGGTCTAAAGACACTCTATACGAAAGGCGTGGATATTGCTGATGGGCCTTCGGAAATAGAAATGGAAGGCCCATCATGAAATGACAAAGTTCGAAAGTGATGAACTTGCAAAGCTTTGCTCATGTGCGTAATATGTATATTCCTCTCGTATCCAGGTTATTATCTTCATACTACGAGTCGGAGGTGTAACTGATAGAATAAGGTCGAGGTTTAAAGTATCGACTGATTACGATGGCGTGAGTTAGCTCAAGTTTTTGCATGGGTTTTACGCTGGTGATTATCTTCCATAAACATGGGAGTGTGCAGGCTGTGCCTTTATGTATGTTGGCTGGATGCTGCAATGATGTCATTTGATACGATGTAGTAGGAAAGTCTCAGTAGATGTCAATGAGAAAAAGAGCTGCGATTTTTTTTAATAAGAAAACAAGTGACGTTCGCTCTTTCATTGCTCTGAATTTTTTCATGATGAGCCTAAAACTGTGATGAAAAGTTCTCAGCTAAGTTCATTGACTCTTTAAGAATTACAACAAACAGCAAATCTACTAATGCCTAGAAATATCTGAACAGAGAAAGAAAGAAAATTTAACACTTCTTCCACAAAAGAAAAATATTTAAAGAGAAATTTTTCAGTGTTACGCGTACGTGTGAGGAGAATTTGAGCCTTCCAGTCCGTTAAATCATTCGCGTCACAACTTACTAGATTAGCAATTATCTTACAAACTCGCTTTTATCGATTCGAGATGAAATTTTCTAACTACATTTTTAAAAAACCAAATAAAATTGGCGAATTAAACACAAGTCCCCAGATTACTATCCCTATATAGGGAGGATCCTCCAGATTACGGGGCCAGCATTTCGCTTTGAGCGCATTCATTGCTTTGAATCGTGTTATATTGGCCTCATGGACATACATATTCGACGTCAAATGTTAACTTTTCGTGTTGTTCAAAATGATAAGATTTTTTCGTCCTAAACCAAAGCGTTTCGTATCAAAACGAAAAAATATTACAAAAACTGCAGACCTTTTTTTAAACTAGTCGACGGAAGAAGAGTGAACATCAGCTAACTTCTATTCGTAGTCACGTGGAAATCTCGCAGTAGTAGCAAACAATTCGGCCATTTGAGTCTCGAAGAACAAATCAAAGTATCAAAATGCTTTAATTACGAATTGTATTCGAGCATTAGTTCTGGCTGTCGGTTGACCACGAGGAATGAAGAGTCAGTTTGTCACTATGTTTCATTACAAGTCCACTCCTCACCAAGACAGGCACAGGACCGAGGTTCTGGAACAGCTGACGCGACTGGTGCCTCAACACGACGGAGCCGCGGTAATCGGATGCTTCCGAGAAAATATTCAAAGCATCTAAGCACGTAGAACGCGTTCCAATCATCGAAACATGTAAGGCACATACGTAAAAATTCAAATTCTGATTTAGAGAAATTCAGGAAATCTTCGTTCAAGAAAATTTTAAGTAGTATAACTTATCAAGGAAATAAAAATAAGTGTTGACTTACCTTACGAAAGGCACTCGAAGCTTTCAAACTTGCACAACACTTTTAGCGTTGACGTGAACTGAACGAGTGGTCCTCAAGTTCTTTCTTTGAGTCTCACAAGCACCACAAATTTTAAAGTTGGAAGTTGAAAATTTCTTGCATCAAACTGTAAACAGTCGATGTTTCCTGAAAAATGAATCACACAATCCACTTGAGGTTAGAAAATAAGGAAGTGTGTAGTTCGAGACCCGTGATGACAACGGTGCCGTCAATCGGCCAAGTCCATACGAGCCGCACCGCAGAACTTTCGGAAAAATGTTGGTTATCGAGTAAAAATTTCTTGCGACGAAGTTTTCAAGAAAACTTGAACAGAAACTAACTTTGAAGAAGAAACTAGAAGAAGTTACCACATGAGTTTGATTCTCTTCCGAACTCTGCCAAGCAAAACTTCTATCAAACTAAATTACTGAAGTTCGGTGCTAGAGTTCTTAGCAACTTATCGCGGTCAGACGACGGAGATCTTGTCACCCATTGTAATATTAGTATTAAGTCGCTAAAACTTTGCCCACTGGTCATTGAACTTAAGTTGGAGCGAACACAGTAAAAGAAGAGTTGTTTTGAGACTAAGTTTTGAAGTTAGTGAGTTGTTATCAAAGTTGTAGACCGAGTCACAAGTTGGAGCAGGTGAGCACAATGAGCACGTGACCCTCTAGGCCGAGTTTACCGAGCCTCTCGTTACCAAATCAATGAAATTTCTGGGTAACATTACGTGTGAGAGAAAATAATCTAATCTAATTCCAGATTTGAAGGTAAAAAATTTCTCCTCTCACAATATTAGCGTGAGATTTGTGATGGGAAGCAGCCTAACGCAACGTACGTCCGTACTCGGCGGTAAGCACTGCTCTAGTAAACGAGGGAAGACTTCTGAGGTTCCTCCCCTCGGCTGGTGTTGCCATACAGAGCGCCGTAGCCCTCTTCGTTTCACCACGCGCCTACAGGTCGCAGCCAATGAGCTCCGAGGACAAATACAGATGCCATCAGTCGCCAGACTCAGGTCACGAGAAAGAGGACACATTCGGCCGCGTTGGGTTGAGCTGCGACGTCTCTGACGTTCTTGTTGAATAATAACACCAGCGCATGATACAGCGAGATTAACGAGTCCTAATTAACCTTGTTGTAATTGAACTGGATAAATGGAGCATCAATCTTCTTCACTTCGTGTAATGTATGAGACTAATGTGAACATTACGAAGCACGACGTTGATCAATCATTTGACATTTCAACTGCCGACTGCGTTTCTGCTACCGTGCTAGAGTGTTATATTAGCGCTTTGAAACTTTACCAGGTAAGAACTTTTCGACGACTTTAGTTCACTCCCACTACATGCTCTGAAAACCTGCCAAAGTTCTTATTTACTTTTTGATCCAAGAATAACTTTTCACTGTAACAAGCGGAAGAAGTTGTTCTGTACTTAATTGCGAAAAACATTGAATCTAAAAAGGATTGTTTGTTTCCGGTAAAACTAAATGCTTCCTGCAAGAGGCCCATTATTGAAATTAGTTAATTTCACGTTTACGTATTTACTCAAAGCAATACAAGTAATAAATACGAAAATCACCATATTGTTGGTAACTTCAGTGAAGGCTACACAGCAGAGCATTGGTCAGGTGGGGTTGATTAGCTAGTATGACGTATAAAGAGATGTACACATACTCTCGTGAAATGCTCAGAAACTGTTGAAGCGATAGCAGAACCTACGTAGGGACTCAATAGAAAATTTTTCTGTATACTTCGTAGTCAAGGCCATTAGTCATGCTTTGCCCATCTCTAAATAATTTCTCTTGGGCTGTGCATTTACTAGTTCATTATGTTTTTCATGGAACACAAGCAAAATAATTGTTTTTAACGTTCGTTCATGATTACTATCTGTAGCAATATAAGTAAACAGAACATTCATACTTTAGTACAGGATTTCTGATATAGCATGTGATGTTACTTTTCATCGATCGTATATGTCCCATACTTTTTCGGTTTTCAAATAACTTCGCATAAAGCTATCATAAACTCACATGCGTTGAAACTATTTCTGTGTGAAATTATTGTTGTAATTTGAAACAAATTAAATATTTCTCTATTTCTCAGTTGCATTAATTGTTTAACAATGTTTCAAAGAAGTCGGTTTACAAAAAACAAGCAAATTACTGCCTGTTAATGGGTTCTAGGTATTTTAAAAGATCTGGTCCTGAGCAAAACAGACTAAATGCATTCATGCTGTTCCTAATTAATTTCTAACCGTAGAAGAGCCAGAGTTCATGGCTCATACTAAATGAATTCAGCGTGTCAGTGGCTTCATTGAATCTGTGTGTTGAACGCAACTATCTAGTCTTAAAATATATTTGGGTACTTGGAAAAATCAGTTGAAAATAAAATTTAGGCATTGTGGATGTGTGTTCTGACGCGGCATTGTGGATGTGTGTTCTGACGCGGCTCCAAAGATACCTTTCACTTCTCTTTGATAAACATAAAATTTAATCGCTCTAGGAACTTTATTTTTTCACACATCACTTTCAACGTGTAATTAAAAGGTACTTGGGGGTTTAACTAAGTTAAAAATTTACATGACCTACTGAAAAACTTCTCTAGTATTTATTCTTCATTCTGACAGTTGAATTCTGTGCTGTACAAACTTTTAAATAATACACGGTTGACGGAGTGATTCGATGCTCTCGAGGACTTGTTTACGATGATATTTTAGCTTCAGTTAAAATGAAAAAATGATCGGGGAGAAATTCAACGTTAATTGTAATGAGAACTTGCCAACTTTTTCCAATCTCGGAAAGTGTTGCGAACATTGGCGTGTAATTTTATGAGAATTTTTAAAATGGTTTCATCTCGTAAGAGATCCAACACTCAATGAACTTGACTTGCTCAAATTGATCTCGGAGTATTTTTATTGAGAAATTTTAGAACTAAATTCTTTCATTGAGAAATTTCAATATTTTTATTTAAAAATTTCGCTACTTCTATTGAAAAATTTTACTATTTCATTTAGAAGTTTCACTATTTCCATTTAGAAACTTCCCTAATTTTAGAAATTTCAGAATTTTTTTTATAAATTCCACAGTTTTATTAAGAAATTTTTCTATTTTCATTTAAAAATTTCCCTACTTTCATTAAAAAAATTTCACAATTTTTATTGAGAAATTTCCCATTTGAAGCTCGTTGAATAATGTGTTTAGCCCCAACACAGTTGAACTGCGTTGCCGCACACGTGCAGTCAGGGCACCTCTGCGCGTCTCGGTCAGTCAGTTGCTGCACCAGGAGTAATTGTAGAGCAAAGGTAGATCTGCACTCACGGACTCATCCACTCCTTGGTAGAAAGAATACTTTTGAGAAAATATTCAAAGCATTAAAGCACGTAGGATGCATTCTAATCAACAAAGCATGGAAGACACATACGTAAGAATTCAATTCCTGAAATTAAGAAATTTAAAACTCTCTGTGATTGAAATTGATCTCTGAGTACAACTCAATCATTTTACAGCTCAGCAGCGAAGTATTAGTATTGACACATTTGTATAGAGAATATTTCGACGCATAGGGATAGTATTGAAGTCAAAGCTTGTGAATTGGAACAATATCGAATTTATAAATATCGTTTCAACTCATTAGCGTGGACTCTTAGCCTGAGCTGAGACAGGAAAAGGAATTTTCAGTGTTTGTAGTGAATGAAATGCGTTTTGTGTTCAGTTTTAAAAAAACCTCGTTTTCATGCTAGTTTTATTAAGAACGGATGCTAAATTGCCATGAGTGTGCAGGTCGGTAACGGGTGTAATTATTTCGCTCACCATTATGAGCAAAATATCATGCGGGCTGATCAGCTCAGATGTACAAATGACGTGCCGCAGACACGTGATGTGCAGGTTCTCATTATACGAGCGAAAATAGACATTGCACGCGTACAATACAGATATTTTAGGAGAATTAAAAAAAACGTGACAAATGTTAGGGTTCCACAATGTTCAGAAGAAACTCTGCAATAATAAAACTAACACATTTTCAATGGAAAGATTATCATGCAAAATACATACGTAATGATGGAAAAAACGCACTGTGAATTTATGGAAATTTCGCAAGTTTTCAGAAGACTGTGCCTTAACATTGTTTCAGACTGTTTTACTTAACTAACAAACTCACAGAAGCTCTCGATTTCAGAATGAAATTGTTATAAAAAATATTTCAAATCAACTTTCAACAGTTTCGATTCATATGAATGAAATCAATTTTCCCATAATTAGTTTTTGATGGTTCAGCATCAGATGTAAAATGTACCATTCACGACTAGGGGATGCGATAAAAGTAGATGAGTAGCATAAAGGACATGCCTCACTGCTTAAATTGAAATTCACTGTGTTGTAAAAACGCTCATATTATGAATGATGTTTCACGAGAAGAAGTTTGGCTATTGTATACCCTGTGCGTTAATTGAAATACTTACGGAGACGATGGTTACGGGGGTGAGAGTGTGACCCAGATCCAGCTCATGATCTGTACTTGCCATAAACTATGCTACGAATTGCAGAGCAAGACGGAGTAACAAAGGTGCAAAGCCTCACAATTGAGAGCAATTTTGAAGCAATCTTAAATCATTTAATTATTACCAAAACGTAATCAATTAAACTGGAAACCTATAATATTCTTATATAATTAATTCTCCAAAATTCACGTGGATCAGCAGAGGTACTCACTCGAGTTGCAACGACAACAATCATCATGACAGTCTTCGTGGCTCCCCAGTGCCCTTGAACTCAGTAAGTACGTCTCTTGCATTTTACATGACCGAGACTGTACTCTATGTACACAGCTCCCCAATGCACGAATATGTCTTAGTTCAAATGAGAAATAATATTGCCAGCACGACTCATAATCAGTCATAGATCAGTCGCTGATTCCCTCGACCTGGAGTTAATGGACGCGCCACAGTGGCTGAAAATCTCTGGGCGAAAGTAGGTCGGCGGGTGCGGTCTTGGTATCATCGAGACCTCACGTTGCCTCAATGCTGCACCTCTTCAGTCATTGACCTGACTTGATGTTTGAGCTCGGGCCCTTGTCTCGCCTAATGCTAGCGTTTCCTGCGGTCCGCGCGCCAATTATGAAACTTTGTCCTGTTTTTACTGCAGGTTTGAGTGCAGTTATCGTATGCACAATTTCTCGAGTGCTCATCGATGTTCCAATTACTCCGAGCATCAGCAGCAATAAATGCCTTGAAAAAGAGTCGTGTTTAGCGTGCAAAATGCTGCAAAAAGAGTTAGGGTGAAAAGTTTGGCTCGAGTGAGACATGACTAAGTATCGGAAGAGCGTTCATGTATTGAAGACTATGATCATACGTGCATGCCGGTCACTTACGTGAGGTCAATAATAGCAGAGGAAGAATTTTTATTCCCAAAAGAGCGTCACTTTTCCATTCGACATTGAGGTACATATTTCAGCAAACTTTTCTCCGTATGAATTACAGTACGAAGATTGAGTGCGGGAATATTTCAGCATTTTGCTGCACCAATACTCGCCAGGAGCTTGCTCTTATTCTGTCTAACTTCAGAAGTAACTCAAATAAGAATTTATTCACGACTCAGAAGTTAATTGTCAGGAGTAAGTTACTTGAAAAAACGCGCTGGACCTGAAGTAAAAGATTCTTGGTGGTTTTATTTTCATATTTAATTCACGCCTATGAGAAACAAATAAAATTAGACATTTGGGATATCTCTAGTGTGACGCTGCAAAACAAAATTACCATTAGTCGATTCTTGCGCCTGATTTTTTTCATCAGCACCGTCACCAAGACTAATACCCATATTACGAACATTTTTGTGGCCTAACCGAATGTCTGGTATATAAAATAAGCACTTTAATATATTAATAGGCTCTATTACATTACACTAATAAAAAAACGAGCGTTCAGTGAGCCAAGTCATGGGGAGGGGGGTCCAGTTTCAGTCGCCGTTTAAGAAAAGAATAAAAGATTGTTGATAATTAATGTCTGGCCCCCCCCCCCGAAATCTTCGGATGGCTGAGCCACTGTAATTTTTAGGCGAAGTTAAACGCTTCAATATTTATTCTGAACACATAAAATTAAGAATAAAACTCAGACTACTTGAGTAAATAAATACCTTTTTACCTCATATAGTAACATTTTTTATAAATTATAATGTTAAGACTGCTAGCGAGCTTCATTGAAAAATCAAGTAAAAACTTTTGAAAAACGTTTTGACGTTACGTAAAAACACAGCAAGAATTTGCTATCTTTTGTGTATTAACACGTATTCATGGAGGTCAATTCTTACAATTTTGAATGTTTTGGGTACATAATGCTATTCAGAAATAATGTACATTGAAAATTCCTGAAATATTTTACAGCGTCCAAAAACCAGACAAAATCGTCCGCCATCTGGAAAGTTCGTAGTAAATTTTTCGCCGCAAAAGCATTCGTAAAATATCCATCCATACCTGATGACGGCTTCAGTAAATTCAGGCGAAAACTCAAAATAATACATACTGAAACTAACTCATAATATAAACTTATCTTCATCAACTTTTTCCTCTTTATAAGAGTGAATGAAGTGAGCTTTGAACTCGAAATTGCTTGTTTATTTTCTTGTTCGAAATTCCCAAGCACGAAAAGATCAACAAACATGCAAGGACAGCGCCCCTTTAGACACGATGCACCTCTTCCACTACGGCAGCTATTTTAAAGTGTGGCATAAATAGTTATTCGATAAGGCATCTAAACTTCGTAATTTGAGCTCCATTACTGATCGAGTTTTATTTTGTTGGTGAAATATTAATGTAGGTTAAAGAATGAATCATTTTTTCTTTTTAACATGCTAATTTATAACGTTTAGCTCATTAGCTTGCGAAATTCAATGTCATTTATTCCTTCAAACACTTACATTTTATCGTAATTTCTTTAAGAACCAAATCGTGTGCGAAACAAAGCGAAAATCATTCTGTTTCGTAAACCAAAAATGAAGAGCAAAACTAGTGACTTCACTACGAAAATATAAACATGGGAACTTCTACTAATCTCACCCAACTTTTTCTTAAACTGAAAGCGTGAAATATTACTGAAAGAATGAATCCCTGTTTGTGACTGACAGGCAAAATTTATGACGTCATTCTTTTCAATGTCATTTATTCCTTCAAACATTAAAATTCTCTCGTAGTTATCTCAAGAACCCAATCATTGCAAATTGGACTAGCGACCACATCATTCTTTTACATGACGACTGCTAGTAAATTTGGATCTGGAAACATCAGGCGTTCCCTCATCTCGCCTGCAGTCCGACGCCCCGCTCTCGTATCAGTTTTCCTGGCACATTTGGCGTCTCGGCTTTAGCGCCTCAGAAATCATGCCTGGTGAATTTTTTCTATTTGGGAGACAAAGCATTGGGTGTGTGAATAAAGTACCTCCTCGCCTGAACATGAAAACGTGTTTTCGTGTGAAAATTTTAATGATCTTTTTGAAAGCCAGTGAAAATTTAAAACGTTGACAAAGAGATGATTTTGATACCGAGCAGCTGAACCCAATTGTTGCTAAAATTTTAAAAAACTGTTGGAAGGGATACTTAATCGGTAGATGCATAAAATTTACTCCCATGAGTGAAGGCAAAATGTAAAATTCTGACTTTCTCTTGATTTCAATTAAGATTTAAGCCAATCAAAGAAAAATTCTGGGTGTCTGGTGCAGGATCTTTCAAGGATGGAACTCTCCGTTTTCCGTGCACAGAACTGCGAGGCAGACAGAAAATAACTTGTGCTGAAGTTTCGCCCACGGATTCTGTACCAATTTTACAACTATTTTTACCCGGGACTTCTTACGAGCTCGAAAAATTCTCTGAAATTTATGCCCTGTATACGCATTGCTCATATAGTTACCCAATAAAATGCTTTCAAATTGTTTTTCATGAATCGTAAGCTTCTACCCCTTGATTCTGAGAGCTACATTAATACAATGCAGAGGTAGAAGAACAAGAAAACGAATTTGGTGTCTGATGCAAGTGTTGTTCCGTCGACGATGGTGAGCCTATGTCTGACAGGTCCTCGGAACCCAGCGACTAGCAAAATTTCCTGATTTCATCAGGACTGATGCAAGTAGAGATGCAAATAGCCATGATACTCCTTATTATCGATGTTATTTTATTATCGCCATTATTGGAAATATTTAATTACAAAATAATTTATAGGTAAATCATTTCAATTACCATTAAATTTTGGAGCGAGGAGATGTGTCATATATCCACAGAAACGAGTATTAAAGCATCTAATTTATTTGAGAATGCTCAGAAGAGGGAACGGAACATCGGAGCTTAGTTTATTTCTTGACAAGCTTGAGGGACAAGACAATCGATAGCACTTAAACATTGGTGTGCAAGAAAGTAAAGGTTTTATTAAGGTGAACTGCAGTGAGTAAATTTGACATTACAGAACTTGGTAGAATTATAAGCTGCGATCACCACGCTCCGATACCGTGCCACGATACGCTCAAGGCATAAGTTCTGTTGTTAGTGATATTTTTTTACGAACTACGTTGATGATGCTCTCACATCGGCATAGGAGAATATGTAAATAAAGAGAAAGACTGTAACAAATTTGAGAACGAAGTGATTTGGGTACATCATTCTCTTCATTTGAAAATGTTTACGAAGTGGGAAGTTATTAAATCAACACATCAACGTGACGATGTCAGCGAGGTGAGCACCGCACCAGCCGTCAACAAACCCTGAAAAATTGTGTCTTTTCAGACTCGGGAAAATTGTGAGGGAAAATGATTTGTGAGAAACGGGCGAACATACTGCCAGAAGGACAACCACACAAGGACAGAAAGGCAATCACAGCCTGTATCAGGATCTGTAAATGACTTCATTAGATGTTTTTTGACGTTGATTGTCGAGAATAGACTTGTTCTTCATCGACTATACAAAATCACAAGAGTTTCGAACGGGGCAAAAAGTTCCATACAAACCCTGGAATCACTAAGACAGTGACGGTGTGCGCTAGAGTCATTCCATGAGCCAACACGCAGTATGAATATGATGCCCAGGCTTTGATATTTTACCGCTTACTTGGCATCATAGAAATATGAGGAGTTACTGAATTAGCCAAATTGAAGGAACAGCTCCTTTTAAATACACGGAACGAAGGAGATTCCATCGAGCTGTTATATTACGGCTTTGACGAAGTCTCAAAGTTTCACTAAATTCTAAGCTCAAGCGTAGGCTAAAATGAACGCAGCATGCGCATATTTACCAGTGAGGATGAAATCAGTTCAGCAATGGCACAGTCTTGCGTGGTACATAGATTCTTTCTGTGAACTTCTCGGCGCTCCTTTGGAGATGTGGCAGACAACAGAGCGTGTGAGCCTAATGAGTATTGAGCACGTCTGCACTTATACGGGAGAATTGTGTGTACGCGTATAACTAGAAAAAGATGTTTAAAATATCGTTCCCTCTTTGATCATGAATATTTTTCAAATTTTTATCCAGGTTGAAGCTGCTGTTGCTACGCCCGACTCACTCATGTGCGTGGTCTTAACAGCTTTTTTTCAGGGTAATCAACAGCAAAAATTACTCATTGATATTCTGACCAAGTTCTTGAAGCGGAACAGATGCTAGAAATGCTAATTACTGGAGCGGCGGTGGTGCGGAAAGGTGACGGCGTGGCTGCTGCATGGCAATGCGGGCCGTCGCTGCGTGTGTCTCCTCGTTGCCTTGCTCCCTCACCCAGCCCTCACGCCTCCTCTCCTATACCTTGGTCTGGTTATGGTCTTCTTTTGCACGAAAAGGGAAACTCCTAAATTCGAAATGAGGAGAAATGAGAAAAAATTAATTTTGAAATGATTTAAAAAATTAATAATAAATAATTTTAAAAATTAATGAATAGTTTTTAAAATTAATAATAAATAGTTTAAAAGATTAATAATGAGCAATTTAAAAAATTAGGAATAAACAATGTTATTATTGGAAAAAATTAACTGATTTTTTTCAGGAAAGGAGAAAAAATCTTTTTCCCTCGCTATGTTTCCTATTCCAACTCACAATTTTCAGCTTAATCACTTGATCACGTTCAAGTTGAATTCAGCTGGTAATATACCTTGCTGCTAAGAAATTGTGCGCTTTATATTATATTTCAACAAAATTGAAATGAAATTGATATTGTGTGGACTGTACAAATCATGGGTAGAAGAAATATTGGAAGCGTTGAACAATTTCAAAATCAAAATTTAAAACGTCTACCATTTAAATTTTCTACCAAACGTCGCTTTTTGTTAGCTTCAGTGCCATGTGTGAAGAACAACTGTTTGCTACTTTCACCCATTTTGATTCCAACTGAATATGGATGCCTACGGATATCCTTGCTGATGTGTGTACAACACGCTGGACGCTTCGAGTGGGCTTCCTCTTACTGCACTCCTGCAACCCTGACAGTCGTTCTCGTCTTGAATAATTATTATGGTCTTTTGTTGGTAAGTTGTGCGACATGACTTAACATTTAACCGCATTTAACATTTAACACTTTAACCGCAACATGAGCCACTGGTGGTGACGGAGGGGATTTTCATTGCGCTACTGACCGACCAGTCGTCAAATATTTAATCTTCATAAGTGCTTATTCAAAGCTAAATGAAGGTACGATCCAGTTCATGTTGTTTTTTTTTCGAAATAACTTAGTACAATTGACTTTAAATTTAAGCCGAACATTGAACTTCAGTTTAACCAATTGCGGTCGAAGTGTCCAGTGTTTTCTTAGATGATCGATGGCCATATCCATAAAGATATATTTCTAAAGCCTTCTCAGCAAAGAGTAACTGACTCGACATTTATTTATTTGCAAATACTAGACCTGCATAAAATTATTGAAAATGATAAAATGAGCTAGTTACGCCTGATTATACGTATTCTAGGCGTATGAAAACCATCAATCCAACACCTGAACATTTCGAGGTGGAAGGTTTAGACGAGATTATCGGTGTGTTGTATGATTTTATCGAGTCCATGATAATCAAAATACTGGAATGACTATTAATAATTGCTTGTTAAATTTCTTAGGCATTGGAAAGGTGCAAAAAATTCACAGCAGCAGAGTTTGTTTTCCGTTGCATAAACAACCAGGAACTTATCAACCAGCCATGTTTTTTGTATTCAATAGTTTCATGACCCTATTTATTCTCATGCATCACTCTCAAAATGCACTGATCACAATAGAGAACACACGGCTTGAGAAGTAGATCGAACCGGCCATGACGCAACTACGATCGAACGCAACAACAGAACAGGCCATGTGTGACCATGTGAAGCAGGAAAGTTGCGGCAAATCAAAATTCGCTTTTGAAATAAGACTGTAATATCTTCAGCCGCACAACGTCGTACGAGGTATAATAGATTTCTCTCTCCCTTTAATAATAGCAGTTCCTTATTAAAACGTAGTTGAATCTACTTCTGTGTGATTTCTTCCATGAACGTCCGTTGTTTGGTTGGTTTTCTTGCCAAATGAACAACTAACACATTTGTGTGCAGTTCCTACAGGCCAAAATAATCTGAATAAGATGTGTACTTTCATGACATCTATCTAACGCGAAGCAAAGTAAATATCTGTGATATGATGATCTCAATCTCTCAAGGCATTAACGTTCACAAGGATTATTGAGACAATGAAAATTTCTCAGAGATCCCAAAAAGTAAAGCCTGTAGAGCTGTAAGGAGAACTGGAGGAGTGTAATCGGCGTCCTGAATTGGCTCTTTACAGCCCCCTGGAGTGCCGTGTGCGGCTGCAGGATTACCTTAACAAATTTAGGGCACGCCGGCGGCGCTGGGCCGACCGTAGCCGACCGTCACTTGAGTGCCATACGAGCGTGGTGATCAGAGCCCAGCTTGGTGGTGATCTGTAGTCATCAGTGCCAGCTGGGTGGTGATCTGTGCTGATCAGTGCCAGCTGGGTGGTGATCTGTGCTGATCAGTGCCAGCTGGGTGGTGATCTGTAGTGATCAGTGCCAGCTGGGTGGTGATCTGTAGTGATCAGTGCCAGCTGGGTGGTGATCTGTGCTGATCAGTGCCAGCTATGTGATTATCAGTGGTGATCAGTACCAACTGTGCGGGGATCAGTGACAGCTGTGTGGTGATCAGTGGTGTTCAGTGCCAGCTGTGTGGTGCTCAGTGACAGCTGTGTGGTGATCAGTGGTGTTCAGTGCCAGCTGTGTGGTGATCAGTGTTAGCTGTGTGGTGATCAGTACCAACTGTGCGGTGATCAGTGCCAGCTGTGTGGTGATCAGTGCCAGCTGTGTGGTTATCAGTGGTGATCAGTACAAACTGTGCGGTGATCAGTGCCAGCTGTGTGGTGATCAGTGTCGCTAATGAGAGGCAGGGAGTGATGATTCGGTTCCAATATAATTCCAGTGATGATTAAAATGTGTGTGATGACATGGGGTGCTCGTTCATAATCATATAACATAAGTAGAAAGGCCAGTATAGTGCTCGTGTTGTGAATGAAGTGAAAAGAGTGCAACATTAAATGTGAAAGGATGAGAGAAAAAAGAAGAAAAACAGTTTACTTCCTATCAAGATGAAACGAAAAGCACATCATTAGTTTTTGAATTATCTTGAAGTAAGGATCCTCTGGTGTACGGTGACCTAGATGCGACGTGTGACTGGTGCACCCTCCAGAGGAAGTTGTAAAGCTCATTTTGGTGCTTAGCTCACTAGCTCCTATGGCAATCATGGTGGGTGTCACAGAGAAGAAGTACGTAAGGGTTTGCTTACGTTTCACGCTCAGAATTTTTAGAAATTCAATAAACTTTTCATCCCGCACTGCAGTTTCGCCGTGTTTTTTGTTCGTGCTGAAGATGAGAACTCCAGACAATTTGAGTTCCGGAGAAGAAATAGTTTGTTATCTGTCTGCAAAATTTGATGTGAAGGCCAGAATTATCATCTGATAGTTTTCTATGGGGCGCGAGACTGAAATGCAATAGCACATGAGCGCCAGAAGAACGCATTAGTTTCAGTGCCACGTGATGGCCAGGGCTGGAATTAGCGTTAGTATCGCGTCGTGAATTACTACTGCCTCACAGACTTTCATTAATAACGTTAAACTTAACGTTATTAATTTTAGGTTAGTCAAATTTCATTAATAATGTTAAATTAACGTTTCATTAATAACGCTAGAGTAACGTTTCATCAATAACGCTAGAGTAACGTTTCATCAATAACGTTAAATTTAACGTTATTTGAATTTCATTACTAACGTTTAATTAACGTTTCATTACTAACGTTGACAATCGAAATTCACTGCGTGATGGTCGCTATTTTCGGCGATTGTGTGTCAAGACGATCGTTAAGTTAGAAAATGTCTCAGTATTGGCGCCTCGGTTGAAGAAGCAAAAAGGTAAACAGCTGGTTAGAAACTGCACAATTCAATGCACATGTACATATGCAGGAAAGTTTCAGACTCTTTCGAATAAATTTAATTATTTCTAGTTATGTACAAATATAACGAATACTTCGCCGAAACGGCCCTGAGAATACGCTGGAGACGACCATTGCTGAGCAGAACGCTGCTGCCGGCGAGATGTCACTTGAAATTAAAGAAAGAAGGCGAGCGTCCCAGAGGCATACTTGTGCACCCTGAGAGCAAAACATGAGCAAGAAGAGAGCGTATCTTGCAAGCGAGATCCCCCGCCCTGTGCGGCCAGATTGCTTCATTAGGTGGCCGCCTCCGCAACATATCTGACTGCCGCGCGCGCGTCCCAAGAGGCGCTGTGCTGAGTGTCTCCGTAAATGGCCTACGCAATGTCACGAGCGCGCTCCACGCAGCAACGGACGGAGCAAGGAACCCAGCCTAATTTTATGGCTACTTCACCAAAATTGAGTTAATCTTCGTTCAATAAACTCGAGTTAGACTCCCTGAAGCCATGCCAGTGTAGGCCTAGCGGTCGTCTACTGTCCACTCACTTGCTTTATCTGCGGTCTGCTGCCCCGACCCAAATTTAACTCAAGAGAAACCTTTTGCCTACGAAAACGTAGTGTCTGAGTTCTAATCTCTTCAAGTTAGGGTATAGCTTTCGTTGATCTGGCTATATATTTTGATTTGAACAATTTTCACGATGTATTGTTTTAAAAGCCTCTCATCCCATTTTTTACGTTTTTGGTCTGAGTGAAGTACGTTATGAGCCCTAGGTGTGCATTCCTCTGAGGACTAAAAAAAACAGACCGATGTTTATATAGACATCATCACAGAAACGGGCAGTGCACTGGCGAGCATGGCTGCGTACTGCTGAATAAGGAGGATGAGCAAGTTGGAGAACTCCTTCCGTGACGCTCCGCTGCTCTTGCGTAAATATTGCGTGACGTCACTGGCCCAGAAAACACGATTGTTCATTCGTTAGCCGGTGAGATACGTAAATTAACTCGAGAAAATACTTGCAGAACTAAAACTTCAGTTTATGGGCTAGTTTTTAAATGGAGAATCAAAATTTGGCACAATTTGATGAAAAATTGTAATTACATGCAGAAAACTAATAATTTATACATATACCAGGAGTGTTGGACTCCCATCTGTACCATCTCATTCATATCACCGCTGAGCTCAAAACTTACGTAGCAGCTAATAGAGAATCAGTTTCCTGAAGCGACGCTTGAACTTTTTCCTTAGTTTGTTAATCATTAACTCTAGCCCCGTAAGTGACGATGGTTTCTGCGGCATGCAGAAATATTGAGGCCGGATTCGCAGAAACATTGAACGCCGTCGTAGCTGTTTAGTAGGGAAAGGGTTCCTTAAGGTGGACTTGGCTATCCTACATACTACAGCACGTAGCGCAGCCAATCCGAAGGAAGAAACTTGTGCTGCTATCTGTTAACTAGCATGTAGCGCAGCCAATTCGACGCAAGAAACTTACGCTGCTAGCTGTTAACTAGCACGTAGCGCAGCCAATTCGACGCAAGAAACACGCTGCTGGCTCTACACCACGACGACGTGAAATGTCTTTGAAATCCAGCCCCTGGTCTCCTTGAGCAGACTGCAAGAGTAAGCTTTTTCGTAAGCGACACTGATGACCGTAACGGGACTGAGCTGCCCCCGCGGTCGTAAAACCCAAACAACGAGAAGCCAGGGAATGGTGGAGGGGAGCGTATTGGATGGGGGTGAAGAAAGAGAGCGTCAGATTGTCTGCTGAGGAGTGTGGGCATATTTAGGCAGGATGTGTGTGGGAAAAGTGTGTGTGAATGTGTGCGTATGTGTGAATTTGCTCTGACTAACTCAACTAACGGTGTGTGAGTGGGTGAGTGGGTGTTTGAGTGTGTGAGTGGGTGTATGAGTGTGTGCTGACAAACACAACTAACGGTGTATGTGAGTGGGTGTGGGTGTGTGAGTGTGAGAGGGGCAGTAACAGTGACAGGAGCAGATGTACAGTAGATATGACAGCGAACGGGCACAAAATTTTAAACCAAGGATCAAATCCGAAGTAGCAATCCAAAATATTGACATTTAGTCAAGGTGGAGAGACTACAGGCTTAGGTAACTATGGCGAGGTAAATTTGTTAAAATGATGTAATAGTAGGATGGTAAGTTTGTTAGTTATAGAGTGAGGTTTTGAATCTCACGAAACCTATCGTTATTGTCGAGGTCAAACAAAAATTTTGCAATATCCTTGGGACCATTTCCTTCGCAATGCCACAAAAGTTCCTCCAGTTGAAATTTTTTTTTAAATATCCCTTATATATCTACAGATTTGATTAATGGGCCAAATTTGATTATTAGTACATGTCACGAATCTGACACCCTACATTACTTAGGAGAAAATGAACTTTAAAGGTAAACAGGCCATTTCCAACGAAGATTTTAGGCCTTAATGTAATGTCTGCCGTCTGCTAAGCAGCGTGAAAACTCCAGAATGTATCGGTTTTAGTGTTTAGCGTAATAGACATGTCTGCTAAGCAGCATGAGAGCTACACCAGCATGTGTAGATTTTATTACATAATGAAACTGACATGTCTGCTGGAATGCAGTTATAAAAAGCAGCACGAGAGCTCCAGCAAGTGTGACAACAGTCGTTATTATTATATAGGGCGTTTCACCACCGAAGACGCTACAGAGACGATTCATCGGTGTATTCGATACTCCTCTCTGCAACGCGGACTGCGCCGACACTCCAGCACGCCTGCGGTGGTGACGAGGGCCTGCGCGTGCGGCCGTCCAGCGAGCGTTTGTTGGTGGAGAGTAGCCAGGGAGTGTTAATGGACTGAGAGTAGCCAGTGTGCATTGTGTTTTATCGGAGAGTAACAGGTGAATATTAATTAATTGAGAGTAGCCAGTGTACGTTGATTATCAGAAAGTAACCAGTGAATGTTAATTAAATGAGAGTAGATAGTGGACGTTCCAACGGAGAGTAGTCAACGAGCGCCCAACTCACGGAGAGTAGCCAGTGAGCGCCCAACTCAAGGAGAGTAGCCAGTGAGCGCCCAACTCACGGAGAGTAGCCAGTGAGCGCCCAACTCACGGAGAGCAGCCAGTGAGCACCCAACTAACGGAAAGTATCCCGTGAGCGCCCAACTAACGAAGAGTAGTACCATAAGACCACGAGGTGCAGCAGCACCCTCACCGCGTCTGACAACAACAGTTGTCGCTGACTGCAGTTCTTTGTCTTCCTGACATGCGTTGTATTCACAACGCATGATTTAATCAGATTTCACCTAAACACGAACTGACTGCTTTCGAACGTGAAGAGAGGCTTGGCACGTTGACTTCGATGGGTAAAACTGAAATTCAGTATTCGAATCAAATTTAAAATTAACTCTTGAGAGTAATTTTGAAAACAGCAATCGTTAACTGGTTTGCGCCTTCATTAAACTTTGATTAAGTATTTATGAAAATTGAGGTTGTGACTACAGATCGATCATCAGTATTATGATGCCTTCATGCATACTGGCAGCTCACATCGCGACCAAAGTGTAAGCAGGGCCTGGGGTGGTCACTACGATAGAAAATTACTGAAAAATTGCCCTTCGAACACAAAACAAGCTCTATGTTACCCTAATCCTGTGACTTGAGGGACTCGAAATAATTGTACTCTACTTATGGAAAAAAAAATTTAGACGTGATTTAGAGCTGTTGTTTTGAAAAGCTATTTGGAATTGATATGATAAAGAATAAATTCTCTTGCTTGCCACTTGAATGAAGAGGCAACCCCTGACTGCGAAATTGTAGATGAAATAAACTCATTTATTCACATCAGCTGCTATCTGCAACCAATGAAATTAACGCTATTAAAGGTCTCAGTACAGTTCACAGAACTCATAGAAAAGAGTGTAAATGAATAATAATAAACACAGGAGCTAAAAAGAAGACTCAATATTAAAAACAAGAGAATAGAAAGAGTGACCCAAAACAACAACGAGATAAATAGACAAGATTATTATGTAAACAAAATTGTGGAAAATAGAAAGACCAGGTCTAGAAGGAACAACGAGAGAAACAGAAAGTTAAATAAAGAGTCATAGAAGAACAGAGAAAGAAATAAAATGAGAATCAGAAAGACCAGGTCTAGAAGGAGCAACGAGAGAAACAGAAAGTTAAATGAAGAGTCATAGAAGAATAGACAAAGAAATAAAATGAGAATCAGAAAGTTAAATGAAGAGTCATAGAAGAACAAGGAAAGAAATAAAATGAGAATCTAAGGCCTGAGAAGGCAATGATATTTTTATTGTTGCCGGGATGGAGGCAGAGCGGAAGGCGGCGGGGTCACCCAGGAAATGGAGCCAAATGGTGACCAATTTTACGACGGTGGCGGGGGCGACCTCCCCCAGAGAGGGGAAAGGGGGGGAGGGGTTGGATGAGGAAAATAAAGTTACTTACTTGTCATGAAAAGTTCAAAGGTAATATCAATGTATGTGTTTGTTTATCATCGCACACGTAAAAGAGATAGTGTGGTATGTGAAATGAGTTCAGAAATGGATCAGAAATCTCGACTCGACAATTAAGTAGTAAACATCTTGCTATCTTATGCTGCAGGTAATAATTTATAATCGCATTTGAACAATGTTAAATTAAGTACAAGAAACTGCTAATAGCTACTGGAGATAAGAGATACTGGCGCAAAGACCGCACGAATGTTCAAGGAATTCAAAAACCTCAATTCCACATTGACTTAGATTTCGATGACACTCTTCATAACCAGGAGAGGGGAGAGAAACAAAAGAAATTGCAGTAACACAGCTGATTACTGAAATTAGCAACTGATTGCGTAAAATTTTACAAGGCTTCATTCAATTAAAGCAAAGCACCGATTGAGTAAGAGACTGTGCTACGGCAGCATACGGACGATTTGGTCCAGGTTGAGCTCCCATCGGTCAGGCAATGACTAACGAAATCATTCATAGTGGAATTTTTGCCAACATGTTTATGTCAGCTTGTATGTCAAAATGCTTTTGCTTTCATCACAATGGGCCTCTTTTCACATCACACACAAGAAGAAGAAGAACCCTTTGTTGTTTTAATCACCAGAAAATGATATACTGACAATAGGTGTTAAATTATAGCCATGAAACATGCTCTCATATTATTCGTTTGTAAATATGAAGAACGTGCACTCAACTGAAGGGCATATTTTGAAAAGCGCGCAAGTTTCCGAAAATATAAGGTCCCAAATAAAAACAACAAAAACATTCTACAGAGCTACGGAGAAAAATTCTTCACTTTAATCCCCTCTTCGGAGACTCGCACAGTGTACTTAGAACGTCTGCTATCAATACATGCAGATTGCATCAATGCTCGTAAAAGCTCTGTTTACGCTTTTTTGCTTCGGTCGTTCTGTTTTGAAAAGCTACATCTGTGCAAAGCATGGCGATAATTCCACTCGTCTAGAAAGACGACCAATATATACGCATTACCCTATTGAAATAACTTTGATTTTTATTGTATCCAGAGCAGGTGACTATCGTTATTTCCATTGTTGTTATCACTAGTCTTTCTTTCTCTTTGCAATCACTCACCAAGTTGTTCTTATTATCATCCATATTTGTCGTATGTAACCTGCACGATGACAGTTATCGTGTTTAGTTATCTACAGTTATCCCATTCGGGAATGAGAGTTGTCAATAGTTATCACGATGAGTTATCGTATTCGAGAATGAGGGTGAATATTCCTCATCAACGACTTGTTTAGTCTCTTTTATGTCATCTCACATTGTGAATTAAGCGTAAGATCCTAATTTAAAAAATTTAAAAGTGAAATATATAGTCATCAACTGAGCTTTAGATGCCACAAGTTAGCATTGTCGAGAATTTCCAAGTTTTAATTAACTAAAGGCTATCAAAAATACCGTAATCAGAATTTAATTCATTCAGTGTTGAATCAATATTATTAACGTCAATAGAACAGATTTACATGTTGACTGCGATACGACCCATCGGTGGGTCGTGCTTAAGTTTTCCTGCTGTGAAGCGACCCATCGATGGGTCGTTTGAAAAAGTATAAACAATTTTTAAAAATTAATGGTATGTAATGGACCCAGTTAATGTTTGGTATTTATAAAATTTCTAACAACTTTCGAATTTAAATTTGAATTGAATACTGAAATTCAATTTAACCCATCGCAGTCAACGTGTTCAGCGCTTACGTATAAGTGCTACAAATTTCCCTAATCTGAGTCACGTGTTTCTGCCGCTGCTCGTCATTGCACAGACCCTTTACAAGAATGCCTGCACTGCATCGGAAAATAAACGTACGTATATTGAATGGCGGGCTTGAAATATTCCAGCTAGAGACCTCAATTTGACGCCAGTCTCCCGGCTCGGCTGTCAATGGGTGCTCATCAGCGGCGCGTGGTGTTGCTGCGTGACTCGCGACAGCGACGGCTATCAGCACACCGGGATATAAAAACACTATATTGCGATATTCAGTTAGTATACCCTGGAAGTCACTTCCTGATTAGGATCCCTAATGACTTTGAAGCTTAAATTTCAATTTGACACACCGCGCTATGAACATATTACATTACGTTACTCCTTACATCGTAGATATCACATCCTGATTAGCATTGCTAAAGACTTTGATGCTTAAAAAATTTCCACTTGAAGATCGCATTTAACATTGAACTACTCGGGAAAATGAAAAGACCCTGGTAACTCAGTTTCTGCACCGTGGAAACCCCTTCCTGATTGAGATTCCTAAAGACTTTGAGGCTTAAATTTCAACCTGAAAACGGCATTTAACATTGAAATAAACGAGGAAATGCAAAGGCCCTGTAACTCGGATCCGCTTGCGTAGAGCGTTGGCCTCTTCAAGTGCTCCAGAGAGCTTAAAAAACGGCTTCTGTGGAGCAGCGAGGCTCGGTCTGCAACAGTTTTAGCATTCCGCTCAGCCCAGCCATTTGCGTAGCCAATCAAACACGAGTAATTACAATGAATACGGTAATGTTGAGCGCTCTGACGACTCGCACGCCGAGCATAAAGATTAGCTCGAGGGGCGAGGCCCCCTCTCCCATCCCCTCCCCTCCCCCTCACTCCTTCGCCCGTGGAGAGGTAAACCCGTTCTGCGCTTTATGAAGCCTGCAAAGCTATCAGCTAGCAGTTTTTAATGTTAAAATTTTTCACTTGTAGTCTCTTGTGAAACTTTACGAACGCTCCCTAGACATTTTCAAAGAATACAATCGAGTTGAAGAATTTCAATGGTATTTCCAAGATCATTTCATCAGTAATATTTGAATCGTCGAATATATCCTCAAATGCTTTTTGGGAATCATTTCGACGAGCAACGAGCCCCAGTGAAACTATGTAGTGCCTGTATGTAGTTCTTCTGAATATTGCTATTCGTACTCAGCTGTCCAGATCTTCAGAAAACTTATCATCAGTGCAATTAGGCTCCGCAAAAGGTACTAAAACTAAGTTAATTCAAAGTAAGGATGACAGCAGAACACGCAATGAATGTACATGTAAATTGCTACATTCGTTCCGCATGCCAATTAAGGTCATTCCATCTGACTGCTCTGATATTTAATTGTACCTTACCGCCAGCTGATTCTTGTCAACTTTTAAACTCTGATAAAGTGTGACTGTCACCTATCTTGAACAGATAGGACAGAACAGTGTTGCATCAGCTACGAAATATTTATGTCTGTCAAGGAAAAATTTCTATAACATATGTACATATCAATTTTGCTTTTGTTCAAGGTTTGGAAAGGATATTTATAATTTCTCAGATACAAAGGAAATTTTTGAGGACTCTCCATTTATTCAAATCAGTTGTGGATCAGAGTGAACCACCAACGATGCATTTATTGAGAAGCAACGAAAAACAAAACATGCACGACTACACGTGTCTTTGACGGTGGTGCACCACATTGGCTTTGTCATTCCGTCCATTTATCTTGCAGAAAGGTGCAAACTTTCATTTTCTAGACACCATGCGCTCGGAGCGTCATTAAGGCGAGCTATTCTTACTTTATAACGTTGTACGAGGGCAAGAGACTGATTACTGTACAGTAATCCGATGATCTTTGCCGACTAAAGTTCCTATACATGGTGGCTCCGTGCACCGAACACCGAAAATTCAACATGAACGTTTCTCACACGCAGTAATGGTTGAAACTTGCTGCAGGTGGCGACCCTCCACAAGTTTCGAATCACCGACACTCGGCTTTATGATTTAGTGTGATTGTCAGTACGGACTCCCTCATCCAAGCTTACGAGTGCCTCTCAATATTGAGACGTACTGCACCTTGCTCTCACGCTGATAGAAATAATGACCGAGTTGGTTGGTCAATATCACCTCACATTCCTTCACAGTTATTCCACATTGCGCATACCCATTACCACGATGGATTAACATCTATCTCACACTTTGACCTCCACAGCTGCGATGCGCGCAACCGTATTAATGCACTACTTTTATAAGCTTACATGCCTTCACAGTCATTTCACAGTCGTAATAATGACCTACTTGAGAAATTAATACGAGTATAAGCTTACATGCCTTCACAGTCTTTCCACATACCCACCGTCACGCCAGATTAACATCCACTTCGACTTCCACAGCCACGATGAGTGGAGCAGTTTTGCAGCAGCACTGCGGCGCTCCGAGGAGAACCTGCCTTAATTTGCCCCCACTTTCGCGTTGACGGCTGAACATGGCGTGCTCTGCATCCCAAGCTCGTGTTGCTCGCGCGCTCTTCAAGCTCGCGGTTTCCGCTAAAAATGATGCTTCCAATTCAATGACGACCTCGCGAGTTTTCTCTCGCCGAATGAAGTGGCGCAGCTGGCTACGTTTATTTAGTTTTGGACCTCAATAAATATATTGCACATTCAAAATTCCAGAGTTATTGCTGGGAGTCTGTTGAAGTGAGGGTATTGCTACTTTTGGAAGTGATCTATTGGTAGTGTAAAGAGGATTTCAACTGGAGTATCTCAGGATAGACCTCCATAGAAATTTCAAGCACTGGAAATTGTACAGTTTTATATTTTCATGGCCTGCTAAAGAAGTGATTTGACCGCCTATTTGAATTACGATAGAATGCAAATGTTAATTTCAGTTCATGAAATTAGTGACTTGGAATGGTCAATATGAGTACACTGAAGCAACTAACAGAAGTGGAATTACTGCTCATGGTAGAAGCAATAATGTTTGAATTTTATGAAGTCGATGGCAAAAATTTTACGTAGAGTGTTTCAAAACATGAAGCAATGATAATCAGTCCTTGAGCGGAAATGATATACTGTTATCGGTAGCTGTAAAGGATTATTTTTTATCCTCTGCTAAAAACTCGGTTCAATACCCGTCAGTGCTAGCCCGGTATCTCTCTCCATTGGGAAAAGAGAAAGCGTCGCCATAATTTACATTTCTATCCAGGGGTTTCAAAGCAGCTACTCGACCAGATACAGCCATCGTAGAGCCCTAAAATTATTTGGAAGGTGTTTGAAAAACCAGCTCTCACGGTGATACTGTATGTCTGGACTTGATCGGAGTAAAACACCTTTTTCAACACCCGAGATGCCTCTGACGATATTAATGAAGACTCCCGAGCAGCCTTATAGTTATGAAACTTGGTGTGAAATTAGTCTGTCAGACACAAGTTAATCTCACCTTGTGCAGTTTTGTGCAGATCTGAAGCCTTGAGCTCGATTGCTAGCGACGCAAGTAGTGGGCTGGACTGTCTTAATATAAAATGTTCACAGTTGTTCCTGCTTTGATGAAAAACTAATGCATAAGTAATAATGCGTCACATAAAAATGTTTGTTGCTAAAATGTCTCGAATTTTATTTATTTTCAAATAATAGCTGTAATCATAGCTCATACGTTCTTTGGAAGAATATTAAAATGAGAAGTGAAAAATAAGAACTCTTTACCATTATGAGGCAAGCAGCCAATAGTATCGTCAGAAAAGCTTTCAAATCGTTTCATAAAAATTTCATGTGTTATCGTTCGGTATCCCAGTTTTATCAAGCAGGCTTGTGGAGTCGATGCCCAAGTTTGAATGCACTGGTAAAGTCTTGTAACATTTCAGTGATAATCGATTCACCGCCAGTGAATTCATAAACTGACAGAGGCCAAATAAGACCTACACTTACTTGAGTTCCCAATTTTGGGGCTAATTTTTTGAGTTGAAAAAATTCATTCACCATGCGATTTCTGTCAAAAGTTTCTTTTCTATCGCACAGCGAGAAGCGCCAGCACGCACTTAACCTTCAACGCCAGGGCGAAGCTGTCATGTGAGCTCCGAGAGACAAGATTCAGTGGCGGCGTAATCCGACAGCATTATTTTGTAGGCTGAGGCGCGTGCGGTGCGCGCTTGGCATTCTGCGCACCCACGGCTCCAATAAACGCTCCATAAAAGCCCAGTTTACCGCAGTGACCGACCGGTGGCCGCTGCTTGCATCGCGAGATCCTGCTCCACAACGAGAGGGAGCAAGCTCCGCTGCTCGATATCCACTCAGTACAGGCACCATCTCCAAACAAGTTACGTCACTGCATCTGGTAGCCCAAGTTCGCCAGTTGACTTGGCTAAGCTATATGTTTTTTTCAGGCCAAAATTCTTTGATGTTTTTGAATAATATCATGTTTGAGGGTTTTAGGCAGGAAAAACATCTCGCGGTGGACATCAGTGCACAGTAGAACTTCAAATGTCAGCTTCACCTTTGGTAAATTATTTATCAATTTGGAAAATTAAAACTTGCACAGACGAACCTTCTTCCCTTCCTCCAATATCTCCTGTACAAAGTACGATATAATGTTCCAGAGTCATCGTGCATGTACAATAAGTGTCCAGTCATCCTAGTTTATTATCGTGTAATCGAACTCGAAAAAAATAAACACGATTAACTGAATTTTTTTTTGCTTCTGAGGAGCAAAGAGACAAAAATGGAAATAAAAATAGCATGGAGAGGGAAGTGGGTGAAAAAAATGAGAGAAAGTAATAACAGAGGGAAGACTTTCCATTTGGATCGGAGGAAGTGGTACACTCTCAAGAGACCGAGAAACATGCAGGACAGGATCGAAGCATGGAGAGGGAAGTAGATGGAATAAATGAGAGAAGGTATCAATAGAGAAGAAGATTTTCATGCGGATAGAAGGAAGTGGTGCACGCACGCGAGGGGCAGGCAGGAGCGGAGCAGGAGAGGCGAGTGGGAGAGGCAGCTCCGCTCTGTTTTTACGACACTCATCGTTCGCTGCTCGAGGGCACTCAAGAGACAACTGAATCGTTGCTCAGATTATAGAAGCAAACTGATTTGCCCCCTTTAGTATGATAACGGTTATAGGCAGTGCAGGCAGGCCTACTTTTATCGAGCTCTCAATGAGCTGTCAGGGGAGGATGGCAGCTTTGGCAGCGACCCACGCTAAAAAATGAAAGTCAAGCTCAGTAAATGGGAAGGTAGTGAGAGTTAAAAGGTCAAGAGGAGCGCTTTGAGGAGCGCTTTAAATTTGAGGAGCGCTAGTAGTTAAATTCAAATTTTATAATTTCATGCTACCAATGAAGACATTTCCACCGTAACAATGGACTTGTTAACTGTACACATTGTTTAACACACCGAAGAAGCCACGATGAACTTGCTTACTGAGCACATTAGTTACCCAATCGAAAAATGAGAAAAAGTGAGACAGCACCTATTGTTTACAGTCAGCGATGTCGCACAATAATTATCGAACTATGTTGAATTTCTAGAAGGCAAATATTGAAACAATAAGTGTGATTGCTAAATATATTTACTATTTTTTTTGGTTCTCGAGTAAATTCTTCGCACACCTCTTTCCTCTGACATGCGTGAGAGGCAAATGTGATTTTTGAATTATTCATAAACGAACAGTAGCAAGAAAGCACAATCAACCCTATCGCTAAATTATCGCCATGGGGTGGTATTATTTGTGAGTCAGCGTTTTGTTGTTGCTAGTAAAAGTTGCTTGCGTGCATTGGACCGGGTCATCAAATTTTATTTTTCCAATAAATTTGACCTGCAAGTTCTGATACGAAACAACAAGGTTCGACTGTGTGTGAGAGACGACAATCAAAGATTATTTTAGTTAAAATACCTCTTGACGCAACACAATTGACAAAGTCTTTTGTGTACGCTCGTCTGAATGTTTCCTTTCTGAGATTTGAGATCTGCAAAAGCAGCCTTCAAAGAATTTATAACCTGGAATGAGCAGGGCGTTATTTCAGCCACCGTCCGTAGCAGATGCATGGAATTGAATCTCGGGTGAAGAGGCTTAACGAGCGCGTTAGCGCTGATCGAATGACGCTAATCTGAATATTGGCCTCCCCACAGCGGAGACGTCACCGACCTGCTGTGCGAGGGCGTCTCATGCTGCACCTCCTGGGCATCTGACATGCCTGGAGCCGAATTTTCAGCCGTTTTATGGCGTCGTGGTCACAATGAAGCTCTCGGGCATCTGACGGACACGAAACTGAATTTTCGGTTCTGTTATAGCGTGAGGTCTACTGCCATATATCGACTACCCAGGTGCAGTTAGTACAGATTTAGTATAGGCCGATATACTTAAGATTTAGTACAGGCCGAGAATCTTGGGAAATTGTAAACGTTAGGAAGGCGTCGGATGCATTCGGAAATTCACATCGGTCTTTGACCTACAGCCATGTTTCTTGCGCTTCTGTGGCAAGAGATGACATTTTCCTTGTGACAAAAACTGTTGCCAAAAATGAGAGGTTTTACAGAACATTCAAAGTAATCTTTTCCTTCGTTGTATGATTTTTTGATAGCGATCATTTTCCATTACAAAAAAGAAATATGCATTACTTGTGACCACAGTTAAAGTCAGAAGTTAGGTGGAGACCAGTCAATAAAGGAACCCCATTCATCGTTCAACAACTCCACCACCTCGCCCACCACTTCCCTCTAATCCACCAACTCCACCACCATTTCCCTCCTCTCCACCACCTCTACCACCAGGAACTTGAGAACAAGAACAAGAAGAATGCGGTGTGGGTGTGCGATAGCGCGCCTCAGCCCACACCCGGGCGGTGCCTAAGAAGTCCAGAACAAAAGAATCGCGCAACACAATAGAAATAAAGCGAGCTCAAGGCTACAGTAAAGCACAGGAAGTCCCCAGCAAACATTTGCGCGACAGCCAGACAATGATGGAGCCAGACGTGAGACACACCGGTGTCTGTTGCGAGACGCGTTCTTCTTTTGAAAATCCCTAGTTTTGTTTACGAGTACATTGGAACTCAATTACTTGAACAAATTCTTCTCATTTTTATTTAATCATTAAATTTCCTTTTTTTAGTTATCGCACTTATATTAGTTCTAGGAAAAAGAGCTGGTTGAGATACAACCACGTTTTTAGCAAGAGTCATTTGATCTTTTGATTTTGAGTGATTAAAATCTGTCTTAAATAAGAACCACTTGCATTTCTACAAAACCAAAAAAACTCGACATTTGTGATATATTCCTGCCCATTATTCTAACCCATGTTGACATTTATGGCATTAATGCTGGTGTAATTATTTAAAATTGCCATCGTTTGTGACTGTTTCTTACACTGTTCTCTACCTAGAACACCAAAGAAAATAAACTTGCTTCAAATTTACAACGGAGCTTCCAGATCGCTGAAAGACTTCGCTACAAGACACCTCGCGAATGAGAGTTGCCGCCGATGAAACGAGTGATACACCGGATTATTTCACAGCGAGGTTGCTCGTAGTGACGACAGTCGAAACAGCCCAGTGTATCACCCGCATGTGTAGCTCGGCCCTCTCCAACACCGCAGTCCGGCGAGGGGTCAAATTATTTCCTTTTTGAGGCCTGAGCTCCGCAAATTGACTGGGCTTTGTGACGCCCAAGTAGAGGGAGAGGATGAGCACGGGCGGGTGCGAGTAGGGAGATGGGAATAAAAGTGGAAGTTCCGAGTAACTTGACTTGAATCTTGACGCTTTCGTTCACCAGCAGTAGGTTAGTGCCTATGGTCATCATGTCATTTCTTTCCATTTCAGTCCTCATTGTTTATCCCGTTGGCTATTCGATAAAGCTTAGTTCGTAACGTAAGCTTTGCAACTGTAAATGCTAAGTTTGAGATCAGTAAGAGTGTTGCATAGAAAACTAGAGCACACTCTTCAAACGTCTTCGAAAAAATCTTCGAAAATCACAGTCTAAGAGCCGTCAAAACTTGAGTAGAAGCTTCATCTTCGACCAAAATCAAAGGAATTATAATCAAGTGATGATTTCTTACGTTCATACACACATACAAGTGATGATGCATTACTTATACAGCAGCGTTGTCCGAACGGACATCAAGTTGAGGGGCAGTGCAAACGTTGGCAGGAACTGTAGAGCTTAGAGAGCTACTGTTCTCAGACTTGAGCGTCGCGTAAAATTAAAGTAGATTTTAGTTTAAACTTCCCTAACCGCAACAAAGTCATTCCAAAGAGAGGAAGAAGAAAGGCGGCACTGTTTAGTATGCACTTAAGGGAACTCGGAATCTATGCGCAAGGTGCATAGAAACAAGTTGAGAAAGAAGCTAATGAAACAAGATAAAAGTTGACGAAGAAAGTAGAAGGCGCAGAAAAACAGGACAACAGTGAACGGAAAAAAAATGATCCTTAACATAACAAAAAACACTTGATTTCAACAAAAGAGAAGGCCTACCTAACTCTCAGCTCAGGACCTCACATATACCCCCCTGGGAGTGCTAATTCCCATAGATACAATATTATTGTTGTATCCCTCTGGCCCGTCTCATGAAGAGCGTGGCAACGATGATGGTTTCAGCGGAAACTAAGGCAAGTTTTCCATGTCTGGGATGTTACGTCAGTAGCGTCTGAAATCGAGTGTGGGCTTCTTTACGGCTCAACTGCATTCATGTAATTGGAGTGGGAAATTACTCGGCGATATGTCTTTTTCCTCAACGGTAAAAAATGACATTGGATAAAACGGTCTTCTATAATTATTGCGAAGTTTGAACAACGATTGCAAGGCAATTTTGCACTGATGAAATGAAGGGACGAGCTTTACAAGCAAAATGCTTTGGCGAACGAACAATGATTGCAAGGGCAAAAAAACCTAAAATGTTAAAAAAATTATGAGAATTCTTAGGGCTCGGAGCTATTGGATGGTTTCTTTTTCAGTGAAGTTACGGCACGACCGAGAATAATTTGCAAAGTTATTGGCTTACTCGGTTTCCGTGAAATTTACAGTACAAAGTTAGCTTGTGATTTTATTCCCTGAAACTGCATTGAGACAAGCAAACTTCAAAGACATGGAATGCGATGCATTTCAGTCCGTTCTCGCTTAAGCGGCCAAATATTTCCCGTCAGAAGTTCAATACTTTTGAGTTGCTAAAATAAATTCGAGAGAGTGTATCCGTATACCTCCCTTATCGGTTAGCGAAAATCTTCAGTAAATTCCGTGAAGGAACTTGAGAAGGAATCGGAGCGCCTCACTCAGGGTGCCATCTATCGTATAAATAATGTATTACGCAGGCCACTGTCCCCTCTGGTCGCAATTCTTCGATCGAATTCTTCCGCTGCCTCGCGCGGTGCGGGCGCCGGTCACTCGCATTTGTGCAGCTCGCCGGCCTCTCCTGCGCCAAGAAATGCTCAAATCTAACAGAATTTTATCGCGAAAATTTAATTCGAGGCTAGTACTCAGTTTTTTTAGGCTTGTATGTAACCAAGTGGTTTCGTAAAAATGTTATCGTTGCCGGTGTTCAGTTTTTTTTGGTTCTTGTTACCACGTTGTTTCGTAAAAATTTAATTGTTGCTGATGCTCACTTTTTTAGGCTTAAACGTTATCACGTTGTTTCGCAATAGTTTGTTTGATGCTGATGATGCGCAGTTTTTTTGGTTCACGTTCCCAGATTTTTTCCGAGAAAAATGTCGTTTGTTTGCAGGTGCTGTTTTCTTTTAGGGTCATACATTACCATAGGTTTTTCACAAAAAATTCGTACGTAGCCAGTACTCAGTGTTTTTAACGACTGCAAAAAGTTCGTTTATTGTTTGTTCCCAGTTTTTTACACACAGATTTAACCACCAATTTCACCCAAAAAACCATCATTTGGTCCTGGTGCTCAGTTTATATAAGTCCATTCGTCGAGAATGACATAGACAAAACTCCGTGATTGCAGAATAACGACGGCAAAACAATCAGTTGTTTACACCCAGTTTTCAGGCATATACGGCACCACGAATTCTCACAAAATATCTCGTTTGATACTGGTTCTCAGTTTATTTATAACCATACGTCAGTAATGCCATGGACACAACTCCGAGCTTACAGCAATGCGCCGGGCGCAGGCGGAGCGATGCTGCCTCCTCCGTCCCCGAAGTGACCACGCGCAGACACCCACTCTTCATCGGAGCCTTTCTTTATTCATGTTTCATTTTATTTATTCAGTTGGAAAAAGAGTCCAGGATTTGTGTCCATTTCTTATTTAGATTGAGGCCGGCCAGCTACAAAGTTGGGGCTTCTCCTGGCGCCTTATAGATGCGGGCCGAGAATTTGAGCCGATCACCTGAACAAAATTGTCCTCAGATTGTCGGAGGCAACGAGGGCTCTGCGCTCGCCGTTCCTTCTTCATTCACTTTTTTTAATTCTTTACTTTATTTACTTCATTTACTTCTTTATTTCCTTCTTTATTCACTTGCATGCAGACGTGTGCAGATAGAAATGAAGCCTAGCCACGAGTCTTACGTGATGAATGCTTGAGATGCAGTGCAAAGAATAACAATTCGAACAGTTTATTCGATGTTCCCACAGTTCCAAAGAGTTTATTTTTATATACGAGTGTTCAATGGCATATTCATAGTCCTACGTGATGAAAGCAAAGGCCCACTGGAAAAGAATGCTAATTCGAACAGTTTATTCGATGTTCTTAATGTGCTATAGAGTTTATTCGAAATTTAATTTTCTGTGAAATATTCATATTCCTATGTGATGAATGCGTTAAAAACAGTGGAAGGAGTGGCAACTCGCTCAGTTTGTTAAATGTCCGTAGAGTTCAATAAATTAATTCAACATTCAATAGCATATTCGAGCTAAATTTTATGGCTTCAAGAAGCATTGTGAGAAAACATTGCCCTTTGTTGTGTTTATGAATTTAGCATGATGAATAGCAGCCGGACGTTATGAGTACGAACCTATAACTTTTAAACGAATCCAAAAATATGATAAAGAGCTGAAGGAAAAACTCTCATAATTATTTGCTAACACAAGCCATTTGAATTTCAGTTCGGGTGCTAAAATTTTTCAAATCATGACCAGTGGATGAGCAAATGGCTGTGTGGTACCAGATGGTGCGTACGAATCCTAAGCAGTACATGTAATTATAACCTACATTATTCCCAATTTTCATGTGAACATGAATGGAGGAAATTTTAACAATAGTGATGCGAGCTCGTCTGTAATAATGGTGCCTTGAAATGGACAAGGTCAGTCTCTTGCGTCAAAATATAGAGCGCACTGATAAGCCTCAGCTCTTCGGTCCAATAAAAGCAAACGACGCAAACTTTTCAGCGAATTCTCTCCATTGGCTAGGACCTCAGGGCTCGAATTAGATTTGAATGTGGCGGAAGCGGTTCTGTGGAGACGCCAGGGACGGTTTTTGGTAGATTGCGGCTGGCCGAAACGGCCCTCGGCGCACCGTGCAGACAAGGCAGGGACACCTTTCTGTCCATTTCTGGGACTAGTGAAGGTGTCTAGAGACACTTTAGAGCTAGCGATGGATAGTTTCATATCCACTTCAACCAGAAGTGGTCCTATCCATTTCAACAAAAAGTGAGGCGTTGATAAATGCATCACCGCCTTTAGCACAGCTCGATGATGAATAACTCAACGTTTTCTGGCTTTGAGAGCGAGAGCAGGCGATACGTATGCATCAGGCAGACTAAGTTTCGAGGCAAACTGTAAAATGCTCTAAAACCCAGTCATAAAATGGACATCGGAAATAAGACTTCGGAAATAAGAGGGACTCAGCAGTGGGCGAGACTATTTTGTGTGAGAAATGCGACATTGATAGGAGGCCGAGGCAGCACCTGGCAATTGTTGATATCCCTAACGTAATTTGGAATATTGACAACAACCAGCACGATTTTTATTCAAACATAGAAACTGCTCCTTATGGACTTATAAACTACCTCCTTATAAACCAAAAGAGGTAGTGACCAATATTTAAAATGCCATTCATTTGCTCTTGTACGTAATTAAGCAACTTACCTAGCGTTTCACATTTAACGCAAATCGTAGTCAGCGTGTAAAGAACCACAGAGCTAAAGCGAGGTGCGAACTGAGCAGCAGCAGCAGCAGGTGCTGCAGAGCTGGCTAAATGAAGGCCTCCGGCGCAGCGGCTCCTGCTCTTGTTTGTTGCGCTGACGCCTTCAAAGCTGCGGTTGTGGCTCTGCAGCTCATTGTGCAGCGAGCCGTGGTGCTGCGGTGCTGCACGGGTAATGATGGTGACTGCTGCATGAAGGGGGATGGCGACTGCAGCACGAGGGATGCTGAATGCAGCATGTAGGGTGCTAATGCTGATGCAAGTAGGATGTTGGTGCAGCATCACGTAGGATGCTGGTGCTGAAGCACGCAGGATAGTGACTGCAGCATGTCGGGTGTTGCATCACGTGCCTTGCTAGTGCTGCAGCACGTGGAATGACTCAGCTGCAGTACGTGATAAGAATTATGTTCCTGGATAAGCAGCTGAACCAATTAGAATCAAACTATACGTTCTCTGAGCGTATCTCTTACGTAGAATGAATGTTTAAATGCTTACTCTCTGGACCAGACTCTGTCTCCTCAGCCTATCCTCCGTTTCCTGAATTTACTTCAACATCTACGGTCCCTGTCCGGAAATTCTGTTTACTACAACGTGTTCTTGTAATGACGATCAAATGAGGTTCGTTTTCTGCATGGGGGATGAGTAGAAGTTCACATTAATTTATATCGACACGCTCTTACGCACACCATCCAAATATTCTTTGTAGTGCACGGAGCTGACATTTAAAATATAGAGACTTTTTTCTAAGTCGAGAATCAACGCAGTCTGAACTTCGAAGTCTCACAAACACAGTTACGGCAGCCATATATTTGTGCCACAAATACCACTAGAGCACTCATTTTAAATAAGAAGAAGCGGTCTAATTCAAGGCCAGACGAACGCAATTGCGAACACGTGCATGTCTCGGCAGCGCCGACATCAAAGCTTGTCTCCTCGCGAAAGCAAACGCAAACACTCGAAAATAAGGAACTGTAAGGCACCGCAGTCACAACTTCTACAAATGATAGGATTTGATATCATGCACTGCTAAATGAGCTAGAGAGCCAGACGTAAACAACGTCTGTATAGAGCGCTTTGAAGTACCGTATAATGAGGTGCTTTCATGCAGCGGACGATGACTTTGCGCCACACAAGCGCGCTATTCAGATTCAAAGCTCGGTACTGCTGAATGCTCCACGTAAACATAGCTTACGATGCAAAAAGCACGAAGTCTGGCAAGTTTTCATGGAACTCTCCGCAGTGTTTGCCCCTGTTCTGAGGGCACTGTCCCTACAAAGGAGTGTAACGCTGAATGACGTCACCCAGCATCGTGCCCGACAAATATCAAAGCTTGGTCATGACTACGGCGAGCAGCATCTCACAGATCTGATCTTGTGACCGCTAAATTGCCAACACATTTTCGGTGACCGTAAAAATTTCGTTAGAGACAAAGAGTTATTGCAGATAATTCATTTAGTTTTCCATACTCATGGGATTTTTTTTCGATACTAAGCAGAGTTTCTGCAAGTGAAAAGCCTGATAATTCGATACGATTACAGTGAATTGAATTTTAGTTACTTACAGGGTTAGAGACAATTGAGACGTTAAAACGCCACATACTCATGAAATTTGTGTTGTTTTTGATATTTAAAGACACCTCAACTCTGTTCAACAGGCACTGCAAACAGTCAGCTCGATTGTATTCAGCAGGCACTGCAAACAGTCAGCTCGATTGTATTCAGCAGGCACTGCAAACAGTCAGCTCGATTGTATTCAGCAGGGCTGCAAACAGTCAGCTCGATTGTTTTCAGCAGGCACTGCAGACAATCAGCTCGATTGTATTCAGCAGGCACTGCAAACAATCAGCTCGATTGTATTCAGCAGGACTGCAAACAGTCAGCTCGATTGTATTCAGCAGGCACTTTAGACAGTGAGCTCGATTGTATTCAGCAGGACTGCAGACAATCAGCTCGATTGTATTCAGCAGGCACTGCAGACTGTCAGCTCGATTGTATTCAGCAGGACTGCAGACAATCAGCTCGATTGTATTCAGCAGGCACTGCAGACTCAGCTCGATTGCATTCAGCAGGACTGCAGACAGTCAGCGCGATTGTATTCAGCAGGACTGCAGACAGTCAGCTCGATTGTATTCAGCAGGACTGCAGACAGTCAGCTCGATTGTATTCAGCAGGACTGCAGACAGTCAGCTCGATTGTATTCAGCAGGCGCTGCAGACAGTCAGCTCGATTGTATTCAGCAGGCACTGCAGACAGTCAGCTCGATTGTATTCAGCAGGACTGCAGACTGTCAGCTCGATTGTATTCAGCAGACGCTGCAGACAATCAGCTCGATTGTATTCAGCAGGCGCTGCAGACAATCAGCTCGATTGTATTCAGCAGGACTGCAGACAATCAGCTCGATTGTATTCAGCAGGCACTGCAGACAGTCAGCTCGATTGTATTCAGCAGGACTGCAGACAGTCAGCTCGATTGTATTCAGCAGGCACTGCGGACAGTCAGCTCGATTGTAATCAGCAGGACTACAGACAGTCAGCTCACTTGTTTTCAATGTATTTAAAGTTAAAAATTATATCCTTACATACAATTAGATGATGCAAAATTTTTGCATACATGTAACTCTTGCAGTCAACGAATTTCAAACTGAAAATGACGGTTTTACGAATAACTGGAGAATGCAAATTTTTCCATATTTATAAGCGTCCACGTGCTAAATCTGTTCAGTAATAGAAAGCACTGTTGGTTGTTGTTAGCTGCACACGAGTTCGATGAGCGCTTATTGCTTTGCATGAAAAGATAGAGTAGCAGAACAGGTGTCCTGTCTTCGAAAAGCATTCTCGTGGAGCAGCAATTCGAAATACGAGCTCTAAGAATTACAATAAGCTAATTTTGAGAGGAACATTCAAGCCAGTGGTTGTTATCATTCAATTCAAATGACCATAAACTACACTGGTCACACTACGTGGGACAACCACACGGGATACACCACATGGGTCACTCTACATGGACACACTACGCAGCACACACCACACGGGACTGACCACACGCTACACGGTCTACAGCGCGGTACTTGGGTATAACCCAAGAATGGGCCACTTGGCTTGTTTCAGTCCCCATATTTCATTCCAAAGGTTCTCAACCAGGGGTAAATTGGCCCCTGGTTGAGGTAAGTTTCGGCCTTATGTAATCATTACATGAAGCCGAGGGGGTCAATGATAGAGGAAAGGTTGAGAATGGCTTTTCTATTCTATTCTACACGCAGAGCAGGAAGACATTCCGCCCTAATACGAGGTGTTGCCGCCCCAAGCAACACCTTTCCACCGTGTTGGTCCGCGTGACGATCACCCAGTGCGACACCTATGCATTTTTATTCGGAGGGGCGTACTGTAGAATGCTGAGCTCTAGGACCAGAGAGGCAGAGTGAACGCTCGGCCGCATCTTATGTTCTGAATATATCGGGGGTTGTTTGTTTGTCTTCTTTGTTTGAAGAACTCGAGGAAAATGTATCGGAAAACGTATATGTCTCACTTGAATCGGTTCATTGAGCATTTTGAAGACTATTGTTATGATTCTGATTATTATGAATGGGAAAATTTTAATGTTATATTGAGCATATTTCGATCTGTCTAAAATAAAACGAACATGGCACATATCTCAGAAATAAAGTGAGGAATTCTCATTTTGAAGGTGAAGAGTGCGATAAAATCTCCAAGAGGTTTGATATTTTCCAGTCAACAAAGTGGGCAATATTCAAGAAAACGTAAAAGAGGGCTATGTCTTCAACAAAATAGGACGATGTAAAAATATGATTTTATCTGATAGGGCCGGCAGGAATATGGTCTGAATTGAAAATGAAAATTCTCTTGTCACAACCAAAGACACTCTCGATGTGTTGGCTTGCCTGAACATTTCTTTATTTTGCAGGACAGTAAATCGAGTTTTGAAAAGAGGAAGTGTGAAGGCATGTCGTCCTAGGAAAACGCTGTTTCTAAATCCAAAGCATTTTTAACAAAGATTTAATTTGCCGAGAGTCGGATGGAGAGCGATGTTTGATTGTGGAAACGTGATTTACAGTCCAATGAGATTAAAAATCTACTATTTGGCCGTAAGAACATCTCTTGCGGGTTTTGGGAATCTGTTGAAGTACAGTTTCCAAAGAATATCATTCCAACAGTGTAGCATGCAGGCAGAAACTTAATGTTTTGGGAATGACTCGCTGCGTTTGAACATGTAAGATTTGTTAAGGTTGATGGAATTATCGCAAAAAAAGAACATGTTGATGCTTTGAACAATAAACTGAAGCACACTGTAAAAGAGACTAAATCTGGGTCAACATTGAAGCTCTGCTGAGGACATTTATTCTAAGCACAGTTCTAAATTAGCTAAGAATTGGTTAAAAAATTTCAAAATTTACTTATTAGAGCGCCATCCCACAGTCCAGACATCTGACAATAAAAATTTAAGAAAAATATCCAAGCTATTTGATATCCAAGCTATTTAGCTATTTGTTTAATAAAGACGACACCTACACATCGCTGCGATTGACTGTCAGTTCATGCCAGTAATATTATCATTGAATTTTTCAAATAACTTATGTCGCTGAATAGTTTGATAATTTTTATTACTCATTGATTCTTTCGGTTTGCAGGTGAATATTTCATTGAATTTCACATGATTTATTTTCGTTCTATTTCCTGTTCTAATATCAGAACAATATTAGAACAATAATATTCGTGTTCTAATTTCAGAAAAAATATTTTTTGAGAGACCGTACCAATGACTATGTTGACCAAAGGAACAGCAGCACCCAAAGGATTCATTGAGTTAAACTTTTGCACACTTTGGCGATATCGTTTCAAATTAAATAATTTTTTCAATTTGTGGTGAGCACATCCATATGACACAAATTCTATGTAATGTAATACCTTGAAGGCGAGCCATGCGAAATGAAATTCTCTCATATATTAGTCACTGTATAAGATGGCCGCTAACGACGACATATTTCAAAACTCATTCATAACCTCAGCATTAAGGAGCGTAAAGCGAAGCCCAAAATATTATGAGATATTCAGACTCCGTCCTTCTCAACATTCTTGCGTAGAAGTTGCGAAGCCGAGGCACAGAGGCATTTTACTGGCCATGAAAGCGTCTTAATGACGCACGCTGGCCGAGCGCTAAAGAAGCCTCGTTCCATCAAGCGGGACAGTTTATCGGCGCCCACCGCCGCCTTATCGCCGGCGGGACACAAAACGCCACCCTAACATTCCGCCCCAGAAAAAAATACAGCTACACCTCCAAGAAATTCTGCGGGATCGAAATAAGGTACAACCACTGCCGATAAGAATTTCTATTTGAGTGCAAATAAGGGAAAGCAACGGATAACAACTGCAGGCTAGATTTTGACGTTTGTTTGCTTTAAACATCTCGGTGATGCTGTGATGAAAATCTGGAGTAATACAGGGACGTCAAAACACGAGATGGTCACTTCAAAACTTCATCTAATTCTCTTTGTTTATGAAATGCTATGCATTGTTGATGTTGTTATGTTGACGAGTGGACTTATGAGCAGTAAATAACGGATATCTGTAGGAAGTTACGCCATTTGTGTGCGATAAATTGCGAATATCTGTAGGAAGCCGCACAATACAAAGTGACAAATACTTCGGACGCTCAGGAACTACTAAGTTATCGGAAGCGATTAGATGAGCGAAATTTATCCTCTAAAGATGAACGTATTGAAGAGGTCAATGTAGGCTTTACGAGCTAAGCACGATATGTACAACGACATTAAAATGTTCGTAACACGAATTGGAGCCGGGTTCATCTCAGGACACGACTAAATAGCGATAAGTAAGCTCACATTTCCTGATTAAGAAAGCGCGAAACGAAAAGCAGGGTATAAAGTGTAGAAACTGAAGCCAAAACTGATAATATGATAAATGAACCGACCGCATATGTTTGAATAGACAGCGCAAAACGAAAAGTAGGGTATCGGAAACTGTTACATACAGAAACTGATAAATGAACCGACTGTAGATGTTGGAATAGACCGCGCAAAACGAAAAGTAGCGTATAAAACGTAAAAACTGATCCAGAAGCTCATAAATGAAGCGACTGCAAATGTTTGAATAGACAGCATGCGTGAATGTACCGCGAGTGAGCGAAACTTGTGTGCCAGTGGATACTTCGGATGGAGCCTAAAGCGAGCAGCTGTAAATAAGGCTGCAGCTGCGGCCGCAGAGCAGCAATATATCCGCTTCGAAGTTCAGTAGCGCGTTTCCCTGGTGACCGCAGCTGGATTACCGGATCAGGCAATTTATGCCGCCGTTGTGGTTCTGTTGATAGCGTAAGTTCGTCCAAGTAGACTTAGCTATATTGCATGCGGCGTCACGTAGCGTTAAAGCACTGGCGCTTCCAGCCCACAACAACGACGTGAATCATTTGAAAATCCTGCTCTAGCGCTAAATTTTTAAACAATTCCAAGTGATTATGGTGGTATGGCTTTCAGTAAAAATTCCTCAGTCGACCCTGCAAGCTGAAGGTTTATAAAGCAAAATTTGCTCTCGCTGCGTCTAGTCATCCTACAGCGTCATTGTAGGCGCTCTGCCCTCAAATTCTATTCGGGAAAAAATGAAAACTTTTTCAGCTTGAATTGAAAAAGCTGCCCAGAGTGGCCAAATCATCAAAAACTGTTGATGAAGGCTGCACCACTCTGATGACGTGAACTGCTCAGAAAATCTTTATTTGCCCCTATTTTTAAGGGGTAAATAATGCATGGATGGAACCGGAATGCTAAAACTCAGCAGTGGGCCTGAACTAACACATGCTGTGTAGATGCGAATTTTTTTTGCTATTCTTGGTCTTTTATACAATACATTTCATTTTCAAACCTTACATTTAACATTTTTTGCAATCGCTCCTAGATTATCACGTCAGATGTTTTCAATACTAAATGGTTTTGAAGATAATCGATCTTCCAGTTACGCGATAAAACTTCATACGAACTCCAACTTATAAGAAAAATAAATTTCCCCAACTATTCAGAAAAGAGGATGGCTGATTTGAGTCATCCATATCTGGGTTTAATTTTGATCCTTATAAGTGAAGGTTTGCACTAGGCGATGAATAACTCAAGGATTGCCTGTAATCAAATGATACCATCATTATCATAGCGAGTACACAATTTCTGAACAAGAAGTTCTCTGTAGATTCAAATAGATACTTTCATGACCCGCAAAAGTAATTTCAGTTTGCAGTTTCGATGATTGTCAAGTCTCTTCTAGTAAATATTTGCTCAAGTATTTCAAAACAAAAACAGTAATTAAATAACAGATTATCATGTGTGAAAAGAAAGATCTAATCTCATAATGTTTTCTAACTTTCATAATAGACTAAAAGAATGAAAAATAATCAAAATAAAGTTGACCATTCATCAACACTCATTCAACAACATTCATTCGTAGATAATTTTCAGTATATTCTATGCATGCATACACATTCGTTGAAAGCCTTCAGTACTTTTTAGAGAAATACATTCCTAAAAAACATTCAGTACTTTTTAGATTATACGTATAAATTTCTGAAAAGCATCCTGTAATTTTTAGAATGTACACACATACTTTCCTTGAAAACCAGTATTTTTTGGAGCGCACACCAATACACTGCTTGAAAATCAGTATTTTTTGGAAGGTACACATGTATGATACATTCCTTGAAAATCTCCACATCTTCTTTGAAGTGATGGCTTGGATATTTTTTATTTGTGCGCGTTAGGTGGCGAGGAGCCTAGCAACAGGAGGGGGCAGGGAGGTGCGGCCCGTAGCTCGGCCCTGTAATGATGATGGAGCGCCGTACAAAACTGATAGAAAGCTACGAAAAAAGCCACTCAAAGACAAACTCCTCGCAGAGAGCTATTTCCTGTTGCTTGCGCTTCCTTCATGTCCTTTTTTTGTGTGTTGCTTCTCGAGTGAACAACACAGCGAAGATCATGCACACAACAGATCACGACTGGTTCTTTGAAAATTCCCATGACCTTTTTACTAAAGCTAGCCTCATTTTATGAGGAAAAAATAAAAAACTGTTATGTTGTGCAATAGCACTGCAATCGTCACATGTAGTCTCTCACTCTTCTAATGAGAGCTCCAAAAGACAAAGGCTTAGTCTCTACTGTTGGCTGATGTGTTGTACCCTGCTTCTGTTAAAATTTGCGAGTACTTTTGACAGCAGAGCAGCTCCTGACCTTCGGAGCTAAGTGATGGAATTTTCAGTTTTTTAAATTACATCCCGAAAATTACATTGCGTCCTCCTGTACGAACGCATTCTTAAAATCTGCCGTTGAGTTTTCTCATTGAAGCATCTCAGCAGCATCTCAGCTGGGAGGCTGGGAAGTTCATTCTGAATTCTCTGTTTTAATTCCTCCAGAGTTCTTGGTCGAGTCGCGTACACTTTACTCTTGAGATAGCCCCGAAAGAAAAAGTCACAAACAGACAAATCTAGCGATCTAGGGGGCCAGGTACATAATCTTGAGATCAGACGGCTACCGAATTGAGGCTGCGCGAGTATTGTTCGGTAACAGTATGAATTTCAGGGCCCAAATATTAACAAATAATCTTTTTCTGAAGCACCTACTCGCAGAGGACCCAATTGCAGGGCTCAAATATTTACATATTCACAAGGAATCCTTGTTTGACGCTTCTACTCGCAAGGAGACCCCATTTCAAGGACCAAAAACTTAAAAGAACCCTTTTTCGAAGCTCCTTCTCGTAGAGGACCCAATTTCATGGCCCAAATATTTACAAGGAATCATTATTTGACGCTTCTACTCGCAAGGAGACCCCATTTCAGGGCTCAAATACTTACAAGAAATCCTTTTTCAAAGCTCCGACTCTCAGAGGAACCTATTTCAGGGCCCAAATACACACAAAGGCTTCTTTTTGCTGGCGAGCTTGACGGCGCAAAGCTTTCGGTAGTGTGCGCATTTTGGCCTGACACCGACGCGGCCCCGCAGCGGCGGGCAGCGCTGCATGCTAAGAGCTCGCGATGATCCATCAATTACAGGCTGCGACCTCATTACGGCTCGCCTCCTTCCCCCAATTACGGGGCCGGCCTCCGTGTCCCTACGCAGCGCTCAACACGCTAAATTATGTCCTGAATATGAGGGAATATTTATGCTGCGTCCACGGTGATGCAAAACTTGCCGTCTGTCTTTATAGTAATGTAGTTCTTGGCTTGCTATACACAAAATTGTGTCCTGAATGTGAAGAAATATTCATGCTATGTCAACATTGATGCAAAACTTCTTTAGAATCCAACCTTTTTTGGAATAATGTAGTTTGTTGCTTGCTTGCTCACTTACTGCAATGTTTATATTTTTTTTGCTCGCTTGCTGTAAGGCTCAACACGCAAAATCATGTCCTGAATGTGAGGTAATATGTATGCTACGTCTACATTGATGGAAAACTTGCCTCTCTTCTTTATAATAATGTTGTTTGTTGCTTGCTGCAATGCTCAACACGCTAAATTATCTCTTGAAATAGAGAATTATGACCTGGGCTTGAGAAAGTTTGTGCGGCACGTGAACATAGGGGTGAAAGAATTTCCGTCCTTCTTTATAATAGGGTAACTTATTGCTTACTTGCTTGTTTCCTTGCATGGTCTGTCTGGCGTAACTCTCACCCTGTAAGCTAGATACCCGAATTACGTTTTTCAATTGAAATTCATTTCATATTGATTATAATTCGTACCAATGTTAGTCTGATACAAAAATAGACAGGGCGAAAGGTTGAAAGATGTGAATTCCAACCGCACATTAAAAAACTGCTTTCGCAAATCAACCATAGCCTGCATCTTTATATAAGCTCCGCAATTTTTGAGAACTTGATGCAATAGTACGTACTTATTAATTCCCGCGTCTACAAGACGTGTCCCAACCTCAATAAATGATATGTAAATAATCGCGAAAGTCCTGAATGAGATCTTTAGCTCCTTCACGTCACATGCCTCTACGGTCCTCTTTTGAAAATAGCTTCAAATGTGTTGAATTTTGTGCTCAATTTGTTCCTTGATGTGTCGATTGAAGTTCATCACAAGGTGGCAGTTCTTTTCTCATTGTGACATTAGTGACAACCTGATGTCTGTACCAGTACGCGTAATGACGGTGGTTGTGAGAACGGTGAAATGAGTACAAAAATGCTGACGTTAAAGAGCTCTTATAATGACGCAAAATGAGGGGCTAACGATTATAACGGCACACGTTGTACACTAGTACAGGGTGCGCCAGAGAAACTTACTTATTTGAAAAAATTCCCGCGCGGTGAGTTGAGCGGGTAGAGGGGCGAGAGGGGGCGCATCTGGAGATGGAAGTTCCCAAGTTTGTTTCTCCCGCCAGTCAGTTGCCATCATGCTCTGGTCTAGAGAGCAGCGGGCCTTCGCAGTCGAGAGCTTCTTTTCTAACGGTCGCTCAATTGTTGCTACGCAACGTGCCTTCCGCGCTCGCTTTGAAATTTGACTCCATGCGATTTCTTTTTATGGGGTTATTTGAAATCCCTGGTTTATGTCGATCGACCACGGACCATAGCACACCTCAAGAACAACATTCGCGACGCCATTGCCAACATATCGATTGATATGCTGCAAAGAGTGGATACGAATTTCAAAAATCGACTTCATCAGTGTATGCGCAATGGGGGTCGCCATTTATCCGATGTCATTTTCAAGACAACATGAAAAAAAATTTGGATATTGTATTCTCATATAAAAAATAATTTAAAACAATAACTGAAGTACTTTTGTTTTTATTGACCTTTCAAATAAGTAAGTTTCTCTGGCGCACCCTGTACTTATTAAATGGGACTATTACGACGACTTATTTCATACAAACATGTCACTGTCCAAAATCGATTATACCATCTTATTTGCGAAGCATTCTACGTGTTCCCCAAGAAACGATTATTCGTAAACGGAAATCTAGTTGTTGCATTTGAAACAAATGGATTAAATTTGTGGTGAATAATAAAAAACTCTAGGGTACGGAATGCATTAAATGTAGATGAATTATTGTGCATCACTAAAACATTTATCCCCACCAATTTGAAAGTCAGGATACTGAAAGTGACAGAATGTTAAGGCTGGGGTCTAGTATGCGCGTGTAAGCAGAAAAGTTCTATATATTCTTTCCTTTTTGGTCGACTGCTATTGGGGAGCGGAGGCGCAGCGACACACTTAGCCTAAATGTTGAGCCGGGAGACAGGGGCGTTCAAGTTAGGACTTTATCCCTGTTTTTATGTTTAGTCGATTCTCTCTTAATATCCGCCAAAAGTTGCTTTTATAGCTTCGCTCCCCCACTTGAGAGCCGAGCTCTTCCCTGCCGCCCATGTCACGGCACAATTAACTTTTGATCTCTGACACCACACCAGGGCTCTCTTTTGACACTGTGTGTCAGACCAGCTCTCAGACATGGTGGGTGTCAGCCTTATTTTCATGGGTTCGGACTTGGGTAGCTACCCTACAGCTCACCTCTCGACTTGTCCGTATCGCCGTGCTCCACAACATGATATTCCTCGTCCAGAGCCATCCGTGCATGTCTTGCGTTACATTGCAAAGGAATAGATTCAGCAGCGGTTGTATCACCTCCTTCCTTTACAATTCTGTGAATGTTGTAGCACCTGGGCTAAATTCTGTCGATGTTGTATCGCCTGCGCTAAAATCTGTGAGAGTTGGATCGCCTGCGCCAAAATCTGTGAGAGTTGGATCGCCTGCGCCAAAATCTGTGAGAGTTGTATCGCCTGCGCTAAAATCTGTGAGAGTTGTATCGCCTGCGCCAAAATCTGTGAGAATTGGATCGCCTGCGCCAAAATCTGTGAGAGTTGTATCGCCTGCGCTAAAATCTGTGAGAGTTGTATCGCCTGTGCTAAAACCTGTGAGAGCTGTATTGGCTGCGCTAAAATCTGTGAGAGTTGGATCGCCTTCCCTGAAATCAATGAATGTTGTATCACCTGCATTAAAATCTGAAGGTATAGCATCGCGTGCACTAAAATCAGCAAACGTCGTATCGTCTGCGCAAAATTTTTGAAATTTCACACTGCAAGATCTTAAAAAGCGTGTGCAGACGTCACGCCGCCCTAGTTCCTGCGCCAATGACCCGCAAATGCGAACGTTGCAGATCACGGTGTCGAGCGGCTTACAGCGCCCACTTTACTGCGGGTTATGCTCACAAAATGAATAGGCTAAAGTTTGGTTTGCATGAATACTTTGTACGCGCGAAACTCGGTGCTCGTCGCAGCCAGCCTTGTTGACGACATTTGCTGATGAGAAAACGCCTTCATTTTACTGCACGCCACCAGGAGCAGCCCGCCGTGTGTTGCGAGGAGTGTGCTTCTTGCATGTTTGGGGCAAGTTGACGCTCCATGAGACAAAAATGAAATGCGTGGAGTAAGCGAATCTCAACCCATAGCCAAATCAGCTTGTTTCAATAGACACTGACTCGTTATTGTAGTGTTGTATTCAGATGTGCTCATTCAAGATGGTAAAGAATGGTAAAATCATAAAACTGTTAGCAGAGCGAACTGAATACCTTATCAACAGAGCCCAAAGATGCTTAGTAAAAAATTTAATGCGCCAAAATTCGTTTACTATTCATAGTCGTAAGCTTGTAGTTATTCTCTCTATTTCAAACTCAAATTTTAAGCATCAATTTTATTCTTAGGGTTAGCTTGAACGTGAAGTAAGACAAGCCACAAGGTCAACTGAATAATGGAGACATTAATGTTAAATGCCTAATGCTGATAAATGAGCGTTTAGCATAAAATTCAACGCTGAACTAACTGCAGAAGGGAATACTAAGGATGTTCGCATGAAAATGATTGATGCAGTTTTTCCTGTGTTCCATGCAAATTAGATGCTGCTCAATTTCATGCAAGAACGTTTATCAAATTGCTCCAATTTACTTCTTCTCTTACACACTCACTATGACCCACTCCCATGTATGCAGAGAAATTTCAACCAATATTTTTGTATCCTATCTCAGCCAAAATTTTCAACGTGACTCAAATATTCTAAAAAGCCACGCCTAATAAGCTCATCATTCTTCACTAAGGTTGACACTTCGAATACAGGGGGTAAAACTAAAGTTCAATATTCAACTCAAATTCAATGGCAATGGAAGCAAGCAATGTTGATAATACCAAAAATTAACTGAACAGTGTTTCCAATTAGTTTAGATTAAGTATTTTTGTAAATCGAGTTTGTGACCACTGGTTGGTCAGCAGCAGAGTGAAAACTCCCTCAGTGACCAAATCTGGGTCACGTGGCAGTCAAAGGCTTCAGATGAGCTCCACAACACCTCGCTTAGCCATTCCTACGCAGGTAGCAACTCCAGGTTTCCAGGTGCGAAGAAGGCGCGAAGACAGCGACGCGGCGCTTGGCCCAGTAACAAGCGCGTGATAGATGAAGGTTGTGCATCATAAGCCAGCGCCTGAACGTCTTCAGTCATTCATCAAGCGGGCTTGGGAGAGCCATAGTCGCCCTCGCGACAATGCTAATGCCGGCCGAAAGGCGGCCATAAACGCAGATTTGACGTCTTAGAGAACACTGCAGTTCAGGGAGGATAGATGACCTAAAGGCGCCCGTTGTTACTAACTTCATGTTCTGGTTCAACTAATTGAAAAAGGAGCTGTGAAGTGCTCTTAGAAATGGTTGTTAGCGTTTTAACCCTGAAACGACGCAATTTTTCGGCTCTTGAGAGAAATTTGCAGGAATTTCTTTCAAATTATTCTTCATGAAATCCATTAAATGGGAACTTTTCATCAAAACATTCAAAATATAAGAACGATGCTAATGATTTCCTTGTGTCTTTCAGACAGAACGCTGAGCAATATAGAGGGTTAGCTACACCAAAAAACTTTCTTTGCGTCACATTATAATATACACAACACTGCAGTTCAGAGAGGATAAATGGCCTAAAGGTGCCCGTTGTTACTAACTTCATGTTCTTGATCCAATTAATTGAAAAGGAGACTTTGTCTCCTTTTCAAAAAGGACTTTGTCATTTTTCCATTTAATAGATTGCCCAAATTGCAGCCAAAACATGCTATTTATTAAGCCTAACTTAACTTCACCAACTATCATATATGTATTATCAACCTTTTTCTTAAGCTTAGGCCGTTAAATTGACGAATGTTGACAGGTAGGAGATAATTACTCAAGTTGAGAATTTTTTGCACCAAATTTTGTTTTCGCAGTTTTTCCGCAAACACATCCATGCGTATGAAATCATTTTTCTCCCTTTTCACTGCGAGTCATTTCTTCACTAAAGAATAGATGAAGTCAACTTTATTCGAAGTTGGTTTGAAAACCCTTCCTACCCGAAATTGTTATTCTGAATACCTTGACTTATTTTTCAATCAAAAATATGCATAACACTACAGAAAAAACAGGTATGTTCTGAAAACGACTTCTCCGTCAGCGCATGAGTGGCGGGCAATTTTGACACCTTGCAAGGAGCGCTGGCGTAGTCTGGAAGATACAGCACAGATTGGATGTCGGTGTTAAGGTACTACAAAGATTGAATCTCAGATGCTGCTGGCTTTTAGCTACACCGGCCCCGTTGCCCGGAAGCCCAATAACCTTATTAGGAGGTTGCAGTTGCCGGCAATGATGGACGATCTAGAGCTGCGCCCGGCTGATCAATCTGCCGGTAATGAGAGACACACCGGAGCTTCTGTTGCTAAGCAGACCTCGCCAACTCGAGCAGCTTTAGCCAGCCAGAGTAGGAATTGTGGGCCGGCTTTGTGTTCATTCACGGGGTGTAGGATCAACTTGAATTATGAAATATCCAGGATACCAAAATACGGTAGAGATCAAAACCCCAAGCGATGTTCATGAATACCTTCCCGAAAGAAAGACGCTAACAGACATAGTCAGGCAGGCCCATTCAAGATACTTACGTATAACTAGAGAAAGCATTCTTCATTGTTGTTATCTTTAGCTTCACGCTATCGAAGAGTGGTGAAAAATCTATTCTAACATAGTGAGTTGTGAATAATGTACAATTATGCGAATTCTAAATATGTATTTCTCAAGAACATACACAAGGAGGCTCATAAAATCACCATATGAAAAATAAACTAAAACGGGGTCTTGGAAAACAGAAAATTAATTCCACAATTTTGTTATCAAGACAAATTCAAGAATTGCAGGAAAAAACGAACAACTGCTTGTAAACTGACTTCTGCATCGTGGCTGCTTCAGCGGACGCAATAGTTTGTGTCGTAACTACCTATTTAATTGAAGACGAGAGCATTACATGGAGGCTAATTATCTTCAAGTTCATGGTTCACTCCATGAAATAGGAAATAAAGTATGGTTTATGATAATACAATAGGGACTGTCCTCGAATTATACAACACCATGTTACGTGAACCTCGACTTATACGAATAATACGAAAAAAAAACAAGTCCCAGTTATTCTTAGCATTTGAAAATTGATTCAAGCACCTCATCAGTTGAATAACCTAGGACTAATTTTGATCCATATAAAATTCTGTTTACACAAGGACTGTAATAACAAGTAGCACTACAGCCTTTAAACGCGTCCCCTTCCATCCCACCTTCTATATAGGGTACGGTTACAGCCCTGAAACACTCCCCTTCCATCCCCACGTAAAGGGTAGGGTTACAGCCCTGAAACCCATCCCCTTCGGTCGCCACCTCCTGAAGCACATCCTCTTCCCTCCATACCTTCTGTAAAAGGTAATTCTACAGCCCTGAAACACTCCCCTTCCCACCCACAAGGGTAGAGCTACAGCCCTGAAACACTCCCCATCCCTCGCCACCGTCTCCTGCGCGGACTGACACGAGGCGCTGCTCGAGACAAATGGAATATCTGTGGCGCATAAAATTGCCAGGCATCGCCTGACCGAGCTGCCTGCTCACTTGCTCCTGACGAATGAACTGAGAATAGCTTCTCTCCATGCATACCAACTTGCTGCTTCTTCTTCACGCTAAGAGCTGGAAATTAGGAACCGTGAAGATAGTTTATGAGTGGTGTCCGCTTATGTAAAAATATGCTGCGAATTTGCGTGCTGGTCTAGTGGGAAGTGATGGGTGCAACATATTTTTCTAGAACGGAAAAAATTTGCCATTTTTTGTCCTTTTTAGCACAAATTTTTGCGAGGATTAAGTCGTCAGCAAGCGTGATTTTTTTTATTCATGCTTCACTAAAAATGTCCGCAATGATCTGAAATTTGAGTACTGTAATGATATGACGTTAAGATTTAGAAGTACTATTCAGTTGCAATACTGGATACAGTTAGGATAGTAAATTGTGAAAACAACTTTGTGAACTTCAACGCAATAAGGAAATATTTGGACGTAAAATTGAAAAATGACGTTCGTTTACACCGAATGCATAAAATTACTGAAGTTTCTTGCATAAAGATCACCCCCTATTGTTTGCATTAAAGCAAGAAATTATAAGCTAAGGATAAGTACTCGATCTATAATGAGTATCTTCTGAGATGTATTTCATTAATTTTCATAGGGCAATAAAATTTACTGAGCAGCGCTCGCCAGGACCGCCACACCTCGCGGCCACCACAACCCGAGAGGCACCAGGCTGTGGGAACACGGCGACGGGGCAGCAGCACCACAAGAGTGAGTGAAATTAGTCAGTTTGAAGCACCGTTTCTGTTGCAAAGACGTTAGCGCAGAGTAAAGAGAATCACCTATTTAGTGCAGACTGAATAAAAAACGTTACGGGTGCAAAGGTGTTTGCACAGTAGAAAGAGAATAAACCATTTAGTCTACACTGAAAAAATCAGTTTCTATTGCATAGGTGTTCGCACAGAGGAAAGAGAATGGACCATCTAGTATAGACTCTAAGGAAGATAATGGATCATTTGGTATAGACTGAAGAAAACAAAGGGGCTATGTACGAGGTGTGTTCCCGCATCGGATATCCTGAGCATATAAAAAGCCAGTTGGGAAGGAAGAAGAAGGAAAACTAAGGAAGAAGGCATGAAAGATGACAGAAGGAAAGTGGGAACGAAAAATAGAAGTCCTGAAGTCGTGTCCATAGCTGAGGCAACCAAGCAGTATACCCCCTGGTGCGCCAGTCCTCATCGCACAAAATAGAATAGAAAATACCAAGAAAAAACAGCTAAGTGGCCCATGCTAGCGTTGTCAAACAACAATAATACCCAGTTCCCTACAAATCACAGGTACAATAATCAGTTTCAATAATCAATAATCCAGGCAGGCGCAAACACCGCTACATTCACGTCAACCAAATTTCTCTTAACGCACCGATACCTTAGGTGTGGTGCCATTATTTGGCCATTTTTACGCATTATCAGTAACATTAAAGGCAAGGTCACCTCGTTTTCTGCACCATGCTGACCATGCTCTCTGACGAGATATTACCAAGCATAGACAAACCTTACTCACAAAAACCTATTGTCTATCCTATGCCTACTGAAGGGCCAGTAGCTTCTGCAACAGCCTGACTTATCAATGGAATAAGACTGATGGTGACATCCGTATTGAACTACTTCTGGAATTATCGAGTTAATTTTTTTATAATTATGAAACTGAAACGATTAAAATAAGTTTAAAAAAACTTCGTGAATTAAGTAGATCTCAGATTAGATAATTCAGACGTTAGTTTCAACTTCCCTTCCTGCTGAATGCTTCCATTGAATGCTATTTCATCATTTTATGCAAATAATTCACCCCATTTTTCAAGTACGCAACCACAGCCGATATTTTTCAGCAGATTTTTGTTTTGAAAATTACTTCTTGAGAGTACTTTGCTAAAAAGTTTCGCAATTTCACATTACAGGTTTACAATGCATGGCACATTTCATCATTTAACTTCGAGTCCCAGTGGGAACATCACAACCAAAATGTCAACTTTAAACCCATCGTTACACAAAATCATTGTTAGCTTCAATCCCCTCGCGACGTAAAATTATTGTGAACATCAATCCCATCGTGACGTAAAATCGTGGAGACCCACAAACAAAGGGAAGAACTGTTTAGTTATTTCTTCTAAGTCATAAAATAGGTATATTCTGGCACAGTGAGATACCCCGAGAGCGCTAGCGTACGCCAACTGGTGAACAATCGTCGATTCAAAGATGCTGCGACACCGCCCGGCGCTGCGTTTGGGAGGTAAAGGCGTCTCTTGCCTAATCTCTGAAGCTGCCAGGCTGCCACGGGGCGCTATTTTTCACGTCTTATCGGGCCTTGCATCCTAAAAATCTCCCTTAAATTGCTCAGCCCGGCCTGTCGGACGCCATTGATGGATGGAAGGATGCGCCCTCCGGCCTTCTCAGACTGCAGCCGCGCTGGAGAGTTGGGCTCCTGGGAAGGTGCTGCGTGGGTTGTGTGGTGCTGGAGAGATGGTGCTGCGTTGATTGTGTGGTGCTGGAAAGATGGTGCTGCGTGGATCTATTAATGACAAAGAGAAGACCCGTCTTGAGATTTCTGGTACTAGGATAAAAGAAATAACGCTCAAATTTCTATATTTTCACTATTAGATAAACGATGTCAGTAAGATTAGAGCCCAAACTACTAGAGCCCGTACGATTGAATGAAAAGGTTCAAAACCGTTGTTTTTATTCTGTGGGTGCTGTATGATCTCTGTGCATTAGACTGGAAAATTTTGAACCCTTTGCTTAAATACACTGAGTGAAAGAGCAGTTATGAAAGAAACTCACATAAGAAATAAGGTGCACTCTACACTGCAAAAACTGCCGAAGGAAGAAAAGCTGATCTTCGAAGGCCTCAGCATATTACCGCTTTCATTGAAACGAGAAAAGGTTTCATTTCCTAATTCCAGAAAAGCTGCACACACACACGCACACACACACACGCACACGGTCTGGCATTGCTATCAGCTTAGCGCTAGGGCGACACGATTTGTTCGCTAAAATTTGACTCAGCAAAAGTGGACAGCTTACGAAATCATTGATTTAGATTGCGTCACACAAACAGCGCTCGCGACAGTAAATGAAGCGTCGCTGCTTCAGGAGCTTCAGGTACGAAACTTGAAGAGCTGTTGCTTGACTGTCATGCTTTGCTTAGTAGAGGGCAACGGGATAAAAATAGACAGTTTACACACAGGGAATGCAGTGATGCCACAGAGACGGTGCATGTTATGCTTCTGGAGAGTTAGATGAGTAAATACTGAGATGTTACATGAATATGTAAAATTACAGAATCTCTGTGGTATAAGGTACATATAGCTTCATTAGGGCAAACAGCGATATGATATACACAGTATCTCTTTTTCGGTGTTTCTAACTTCTACAGTTGTGATAACGATAATCTACGAAAAATTTTATGCTACAACTACTTGACACGAGGGAATAGAGCTAGTGAAAGAATATACATATATTTAAATATAAGTGTAGCGGGTAGGCTGGTGTGACAGTAGAGCGGCAAAGATGGCAGAGAGGAGCGTGGCGGTGCAGCAACTAATCAGCTAATTGGATTACACGGCCGCCTCACTGATGACACACTGCGACTCACTCTCTTCACTCCAATGTTACTCCCGAACGTCATTTGACGAGCGCTCTGCAAGCACAAGTTGTTTCAGATGTATCTATTTGCGCGTCGCATGAATATTCGTGCCATCTTTTCTGCGATATTTGATGTGCAAAGAAAGCACGTTCTTTTTACAAGTGACCATAGTTTTTTTGTGAATGAAGAATAAAATCATTCCCCATATTAACTGCTCTTGAAAAATGGGTCCGTCCTCCTTAGGACGGTGATGGTACAGGACGAAACACCGGAAAACTAAAACTACCGTCGACTTGAGATTTACGAAAAATATAAATTAATTATCGTTGTTTCTGGTTAAGGTGCCCATAAAAAGTGGAAATTATTCCTGAGAAGGACATCAAATTAGACATTTTACAAGGTGGAGGCCCGAAGAGTCCTGTGCACGATCGCTCAAATTCCTCATAGAATGAAACCCTAGAAAATTAGAGAGATGTTTATCGCCAGAACAACGTAGATTTCTTCCTTCAGAACATAAAGTTCTATCGGGAGTGTGCTAGAGTTACGCAACGAACCGACCGCAGCGACGGGACCGCGGACCGCGTGTTGACGGGATCCGGTGAGTTACTGCGGGTATGAAACACTCAGCCTAAAGCTCAACAAACATCGGCTGGGCTCAACTCTAACCCCTAACCCTCTAACGTTACAGAGGATCACACGGGCCTTCTTCGAAAATAGCCTGAATAGATTGTAATTTTTCCAAATTATCTGCCCAAATATCTCCCTCAATGTTCATTGCCAAGTGGCAGTTCCTTCGTCACTTTGATGTCGGTGACAACCTGAAGCCAGTGCCATGTAAAATGATGGTGGTTGCAATAACAGTAATTTGAGTACAAAAATGTTGACGTTAAAAGGTTGAACTTGGGCACTAGCGTCCTGACGAGAGAATGGCTTGATATTGACTTCGGATTTTATGGGAGGTGCGGAGCTACATGAGGCGCAGCTCCTCGGCCTTCTAAAAGGTAGGGTGAGAGTGCACGTAGATGTTGGTGGTGGGAAAATGATGTGAGACTGAAATGGTTCAGCGCAGGTGCGTCGAGGATAACGAAGAAGTGCTTTTAGGCCAGGATAGTCAGCACGTCTAAAAACGAATTTCCCTCCAACATGTGCAGATACATCGCAGCGGAACACAGGCCTTTACACTATTTGTTTTAAACACAAAATCTAACAGTTCGCGGCACAAATTACCAAAGAAGGAGAAGAATCAGAGGAAAGCAAACTTAGTGCAACTCTCAAAGTCCCTGGGATACCTACCACAAGTTTTCTTCTCAGGGTCTGCTCTCAAGTCCCAAAAATTCCTTACTTTCTTAACCAAGTGGCATCAGTTCCCTTCCATTAATCTATAATAACATCTACTGTGTGCTTATCTATTTTTAGTACACGCTGATGGTACCTTAGCACTCTGAAAAGAGAAGAGGCCACTTTTAGCGAACCTGTGTCGCACGTGTAACTCAAAAAATATAGCACTCAAACAATATACCATTTATATTAGCACTGAAAAAATATTAACCAAACTCGTCGACAGCAATGCAGTTATAGTAGACTATAAAGAGTATAAGCCAGATTGAATCTGGCATGAAATGTGGAAAAGCACTTACTTTGCTTTTGAGAATTGGAGCCGCTAATCTATATGGATTAATGGCCAAAACATCTCTTAAATCTTAATTCACATTCCACTTTTTGCACATACTGGAACGCTTTGCAGGAAATTTTAGTATTCATAGCTTTACTAAGAAGGCTTTCGAAAGAGTTTTTTGACTGTGGTGGACTTGCCGTTCAGAGTTTCTATAGTATGTAAAGCTGACCGACCACCGTCAATTAGTCGATGACACTTGCATCTCTCGACGAAAGTCCGCCACGGGGCATTAAGGAGAACAATTAGATTCCAGAATTCCTCGCTAGATTCCAGCGACTCGTCCTCTCGTCTTGAGATTGTCTTGAGAGCCGTCAAAGGCTGCCAAGTTTCGTCGCCCTCAAGTCGTAATTTCCTTTGTAAAGGACTCGAGGACTTCTGCAGAGAAGGCTGGTCTTCCCTTGCATTCCTCAGACACTCGGGTCTACTTTTGGTCTTTTCTAGGCCGCAATATCGGCAGTTGGTCTTCAGTATCAAAACAATTATTTGTGTAGCCTTCCCCTAGAATGTAACTTAGAAGTGATTTCGATCAATAAATTTCACCCTCGAGGAGCAAATTTTTCGCTGCCTTGAATGATTTCAAATTTATAACTGAAAAACTTTGAGGGCTCCATTCAATGAACATTTGCAAGGCGATATAACAGCTGTGGGTTGTGAGCTAAATTCTCTGACACGATCTCAACCTCTCGCTGCTCATTTTTTATCAACTGATGATATTCTGTTTTGATTTATTCTTTAGAACTCACCGTAATAACAATTCATTATTTACATTTAGCATGCGCTGATGGTTCGGTAAAATGCGCAATGCTGTGGTCAGTAAATGTTACACAACTTTTTGACAAGACAACAACTACTGTTTCCGAAGGACTCGAATGAAAATTAAGATTAAATCTGACATGTTTATTCGTCCAAGTGCAAGCACTACATAACAGGTATTAAAAGCCTGACTGAGGAAATTAAAAATGACCGAAATTCCGAAGAAATTAATCATATTTAACATGAAAAAGGTTCGGGGTCCAACTCCAGTTCAAAAAGTACAAATCATTTTATCAGCTAAATGTGATAAGGGATTATGAGATTCCAGAATTGCTGCAGCGTAGAAGAGGTGTCCCCTCAGACTCAGGTTACATTTATCCCATGTTACTTTTAATTGAGTATACGAGGAGGTACGACCTAAATATTTACCATTTGCGTATTTAAATACCGAACTGTGATTGCCCTGATTTTATTCTTCTAAATAATGAGTGCTTGGTCGATAAAAAAATAGTGACACTGTGAATTTAATTATTCATTGCATCCAAACAATCAGATTGTGAATCACGTGATGCACTGTCATATACTCTCTTTAGTATTGACCTTTATAACAACTACACTCATTATTTACAAGGCGTTGGTGATACAGAAGTTTCTTGTGTTTGCTGTTCTCTTACAGAGATCGGTGCCATTGTATCAGGAAGTCAAACACAAACTAGGTACGAAGAAAAGAGGTACGTGAAGTGACAAAGGGCTGATAACTTCACCATTTCAACACGTTGAGTAGGTTCACATGACTCGAGGCCGAATCATGGGGTTGTTCTAGGCCCAGCATTCAGTTCCCTCACCGCAGAGCGCCGCTACAAGTTGACTCGAGACTCTGCGGGATAATTCCGAGTGTTCTCCAAGACGGTTGTATTGTTTGCCGAATGAGCTCCTGCATTTGACGGTTTCTTTGCCCGACAATCAATTACCCCCCATCGCTTGCTACCTCTCTCTCTCACTCTCTCTCTCGCTCTCTCACTCACCCCTCAATGTTGCACCCTCTGCAGCGCAACACGCTCCACCTTGCTGCTCGAACCGAGCTCCTCAAGTCGGCCTCATTACAGCCACGCACGATGAATTCAAAGTCACGAGTGTGCCAAGCGGCTTTTTTGGGCTACTGAGGTTCAAGTAATCCTATTTTTCGGTAAAGGCATGGGGCTCGATTTTCAGGCATTTTGCGTCTCCGCTGCGGCGCAGCTAGCAGCGGGAGTTTCATCGAGTCGACTTCACCTAGTTACGTCCTGCAATAAGTAGCGTCGACTTCGAATAACTTCCGCGATCGATGAGACCAAGTGAATTGTTTGAAAGGCCGGCCCCTGATTGATGCGTACGGTAATTTTTTTCATATATACACATATGCTGGCCGTTTTCTTCCGACGCAAAATCTATTTCCAAAAATAAAAATGAATGCAAAATATTTCGCACTCACAAAAACAAGCCTCTACAGAAACACAAATGTAAGATTTAAAGCAAATCCCTCCAACGAGGTAGGAACAGTAATTATCTTTGTATTTGCAGATGTTGATAAGACACAGTCGAGCAAATGTGCATCACTTGAATGACGTTGTGCGCCCTAATGAGAGTTTGCTGCAGTGTTGTCTTCATTCGGTGTCGGATTTACAATGCAGATTGTCAGTTGATATTGTTTGGATTACCCGAGATCGCGTGTGTACCATTGCCTGACATCTTTTGGAAGCGCAGCATAAATTATGCAAATGACGGCAGAGACGTTCAGTTTGGCTGAGCGACAGTGCAATTAATGAAGCATCTTGGTAAATAGAAGCAGCGCCGTCGCCCCGACTGATTAGATTGACGCCCCAGACAAAGACTTCTGAGTTGGGAACTTTGGTGCGCCGACTCCTTTGAAGGCGATGCACATTTGCGCGCTATCGATTGAGGTGATAAGCGCCGCCAGCGATGCTGCTTTAGTGACAAGTTCTGCTTTCTGCGGTGGTTAGTAGTGCTTGTACCATGAGTAGTTATTTGTCTCTTACTTTGCAATGTTATCACCAGCACCACCTCTTGCAGGGGACATAAGATGGCAATGAACTTGATCGGGTAAAACTGACGGTTACCGCTACTTCCATCAGCAGTTACCGCCATGTTGTATACATAAATAATTTCCTTTCCGCGAACCTTTGATACAGTCTTACAGTAGCATTATAATTAAGTTTGAAACCATGTCATGTTCAAATAGATCTGCCACGATAAACCTACCGACTGAAAAGTATCATGATCAATTGATTAAGTTAGTTTGAGTTGTACTCGACAGGAGAAAAACGTCAATGAATTCGAAGATTTAGTGTGAAATTCATTCACGATCAAGACTGCAGATAGGGATATTGGTCGCACAGCACCCTAGCTCAGCATTAGTTGTCGTGCTGACCGAACTCGAGGTGGGGACTACGCCGGTTTCGTGGCCGATCAGGATTGACCGAACTCGAGGTAGAGACTATGCCGGCTTCGTGGCCGATCAGGATCTCGCGGGGGAACTTAGGCTGCAGCGTGTGTAGCAAAACTGTGTTGAGGTCCGGTTGTAGTGGCGATAAGCTAAGTCACTACAAAACTACGAATTAGAAATACTAGCAATCTATTCTAACGTTACTGCTGGCTTGCTTGATTTTACCAGTCCACGTCATCTTATTAGCGGAAATTAAGCACATTTTTTGCCAGCATTTTAAAGTTTTAATACTGCAAAGAAAAAGCCAGGGCCCTTTTAGAAATTTTAATCAAGTTCTGAAAAGATTAATAACTACTCTTGCTCAGCTCTAATGCTAATCCTTTCAGAAAATAAATGCAATATGTATATCAGGTTCGGGAATTAATTTCAAAATTGATCTCCGGTGAGTTGCAGTTTTACTGTAGATTAATCATGATTAATTAGATTATTCTGGATCCATGCTTCAACTGAAGAATATGCGCGCTATTGACAAAGAGTTGAGGGTCTCCTCATCTGGATCTAAGGTAGACAGAATGGCTTTTCTCTGGTCAAAATGATCAAATTTAACAAAAGTTTTCTAATTTTTAAAACAAGATTATTGCAGAAAATCTCTGAACTTCAAGCAGATCGACTGAGCTTTCGACGTCGAAAAATATTTTGCTTAGAGCTCTTGAAAACTGAACGCATTTCAACATTTTTAAATTTTGATTTAAGCTTTCACTGTTCAGCTTTATCGGTACACGCCTCAGCAACCAATCGTAAACCGATGACAAACGCATTTTAGGAGCAAATAACTTTTGAATATTCCATTATCGACCTCATACCCTGTTTTAATCAGAAAAGGTCAAAACATCTTCAACCCTACCACGATATCTCCCAGCTCGCAAACTCGGGAGCGGAAACCTTATCTCGGCCGGCCGGCCAACTTGCCTGCCATGCAAGACACCGAAGTTGCGGAGCTGATTGTTCTTCTTGGGCGCTTATAATTAGCTGTGTCGTAGCAGGGTGCGCTCTGGCCTCAGAAGTTACCTCGTGTTGCTCTGTGCACGTTTGCCTGGTTGCCTTATTTCGCGTCAAAATACATAAGTTTGGCAGCAGTTGAGTAAAATTGCAGCATAAAGACCAACTCAGCACCTGCAGTCCCAGCAGGACTACCAGATGCTGAGTGATCTTTGTTCTCTAATTTTAGTTTGGGATCGTGTAACTGAAATTAGGGCATAAAGACCACTCAGCACCTGCAATCCTAACAGGGTATTAGATACTGAGGGATCTTTAATTTCGAATTGAGTTTGAAAAGGCCTAAATTGCCTGTCTTAACCGAAAATACGGCCACCATGCCAATCCAAAGTCAGTGCTGTGCTCTACTCTCACGCGCAACCCCTCCAACCCTGATCTGCAGTGAACATGACCTGCGCGTCACTTGGTCTTTGCTTTATTGCTAGCAGCATAACATTGTCAGTAGAGGCTTTTTTTTACAAGTCAACCCCATTTAATAACACCGCACCTTTTCACTGTAATTATTCCAGTACAGAATTTGAAGGCAAGACCTGTCAACCTCATTTTAATTAAGCCATACCTTTTCACAGTAACCATTCCACAACAGCACAAAATTACTTTTCAACGCGAATGCAACCTATCGCTGAACATTCATTCATTTATTTATTCCAAATCATTGTAGGGGATTTTTCTCCTGAGAAACCCCGGAGACCTGAAATCAAGCGGAACATCCAGACCGAAGAATTGCCGCTGCGCACGCGGGCGGTCTGTTTGGTGCGCTTCCTCCAGTAAATGTATTTTGTTAAGGAAGAATTTGCAGGCAAGACCGGGATGTCTGGCGGTCTAAAAGGGAGAAACGCTGACCGACAGCCTCTCGAGTCGCTCTCACCGCGACACGAGAGCTGCAATTACTTAATTAGACCAGACTGCCTGCCGTCTTCTGTGCTGCTTGATGCTCTCCTCTGCAGCGCCAACCTTTCTCGGATGCTTCCGTGTGCGTCTGATGCGCCCCGGTGTGCGTGTGATGCGCCCCGGTGTGCGTGTGATGCACGCGCCATGTGCGTCAGATGTACGCCGATGTGCGAGTGATGCACGCCGATGTTGGTTCAATGCATACCGGAATGCGTCTGACGCACACCTCATGTGAGTCTGATGCTCGCCCATGTGCGTGTGATGCACGACCATGTGCGTGTGATGTACGCCCCACGTGCGTGTGATGCACGCCCCATGTGCGTGTGATGTACGCCACACGTGCGTGTGATGTACGCCCCATGTGCGTGTGATGCACGCCTCATGTGCGTGTGATGCACGCCTCATGTGCGTGTGATTCACGCCTCATGTGCGTGTGATGCACGCCCCATGTGCGTGTGATGTACGCCCCATGTGCGTGTGATGTACGCCCCATGTGCGTGTGATGCACGCCTCATGTGCGTGTGATTCACGCCTCATGTGCGTGTGATGTACGCCCCATGCGCGTGTGATGCACGCCTCATGTGCATGTGATGCACGCCTCATGTGCGTGTGATGTACGCCCCACGTGCGTGTGATGCACGCCCCATGTGCGTGTGATGTACGCCACACGTGCGTGTGATGTACGCCCCATGTGCGTGTGATGCACGCCTCATGTGCGTGTGATGCACGCCTCATGTGCGTGTGATTCACGCCTCATGCGCGTGTGATGTACGCCCCATGTGCGTGTGATGTACGCCCCATGTGCGTGTGATGTACGCCCCATGTGCGTGTGATGCACGCCTCATGTGCGTGTGATTCACGCCTCATGTGCGTGTGATGTACGCCCCATGTGCGTGTGATGCACGCTTCATGTGCATGTGATGTACGCCCCATGTGCGTGTGATGCACGCCTCTTGTGCGTGTGATGCACGCCCCATGTGCGTGTGATGCACGCCCCATGTGCGTGTGATGTACGCCCCACGTGCGTGTGATGCACGCCCCATGTGCGTGTGATGTACGCCCCATGTGCATGTGATGTACGCCCCATGTGCGGGTGATGCATGCCTCATGTGCGTGAGATGCACGCCCCATGTGCGTGTGATGTACACCCCACGTGCGTGTGATGTACGCCCCATGTGCATGTGATGCACGCCCATGTGCGTGTGATGCAGGGCCCCATGTGCGTGTGATGCACGCCCCATGTGCGTGTGATGTACACCCCACGTGCGTGTGATGTACGCCCCATGTGCGTGTGATGCACGCCTCATGGGCGTGTGATGTACGCCCCATGTGCGTGTGATGACACGCCCCATGTGCGTGTGATGCACGCCCCATGTGCGTGTGATGTACGCCCCATGTGCGTGTGATGCACGCCCCATGTGCGTGTGATGCAGGCCCATGTGCGTGTGATGTACGCCCCATGTGCGTGTGATGCACGCCTCATATGCGTGTGTTGTACGCCCCATGTGCGTGTGATGACACGCCCCATGTGCGTGCGATGTACGCCCCATGTGCGTGTGATGCACGTCCCATGTGCGTGTGATGTACACCCCACGTGCGTGTGATGTACGCCTCATGGGCGTGTGATGTACGCCCCATGTGCGTGTGATGACACGCCCCATGTCAGATGCGTCCACAACTTGTGCTCGCCTGTGCTTTTGAGGGGAAATACACTCTTCCGCTGAAAACGTGCGTTGTGCGATAAATGTTTGTGTTAACACTTTGTCAGTTATAATAGGTAATTTTGAAAAAGTAATCATTAGCTGGATTATGCCCTGATTTCGCTTTAATTAATTATTTATTAAAATTTTGTTAGTGACTACTGGTCGGTCTATAGCATTATGAAAATCCCCTTCATAGCCAACGGTGCTGCACGTGGCGGTCAAAGTGTGGAAGAAAACAGCATGCTTCTAGCAATACGTAGCTCAAGCAAGTGCATCATTATTATTGTTATAAAAAAGTTTTAGCCTCCCTTAACCACGACAAAGATGTTCCAAGAGAGGAAAGAGGAAGGCACCATTTAGTTTGGAGTTGAGGGAACGCGGAATCCATGCACAAGATGCACAGAACCAGTAAGCAAAGAAATTAGCATAATTCTAGCAATGCGTGGCTCAATCAAGTGCAACGGTATTTCTAACGCTATATTGAACAATCAATCGCAGCCTACATGGTGAGTTTTGCCTCAAACAGTTTGGGTTCGAAATCGAAATTGACACGTTATTTACGTCGGTTTTAAAATGACAATCTTGCGTCTCAACTGCGTAACGTGGAGGAAATAACGGCTTATTGCACGTACTGGGTTGAGTGATCCTAGGCAGAGTAGGTGATGGAAACCTTGTAAAAGAGGAAATTTTTAACAAGGAACTTAGAGGGAAATTTTTTTATTTCGACTTATATTCACCTACTTATACGTGTGATTTGTAACCGCAGGTGAAACTGACCATCGTTATCGCAAACTAATAAGAACTTTGCTCGCGTAAAACAAAAGCTCACTCGTTTCTTTTCATAGTGAATTTGAGTGAAACAAGAGCAGCAGCTGCGATGTGTGCCGCCCCGCGGTACCTACACACATTCGCTTGCCGCGTTTGTGATGACGCGCAGGACTTTATTCTCTAAACTCGCCACATCCGATTATTATTTTCTTCATTTCCTTAGGGCAACGTAAAAAAAGCGAAGGCGTTTGGGTCTTCAGCGAGGGTCGAAGTCTTCCGCGACTGCCGCCCAGGCCGAGGCTTGTCTCCAGCGATCGTCACTCGGGCCAAGCTTGGAGTCAATTTTAAGTCATCTCTTGCATGAACTAAAATTTTTTTATATGAATAGCCCTATTGCATGTAAGTCATACGTTCAATAATTGCTTAAATTTTATAATGTACGATGAAAATTGATAATCGATTGATATGAAATTAAGTCAAATTGGTTGTCTCTGCCCCTGCAGATATTAAATGAATTTTTTATATGGATTGATGTACAGTAATTATACTATCACACAATAATTGCTTAAATTATATAAAATGAAGTGAAAATAAATAATCGATAGGTAAGAAATTAAGTTAAATTGGAGATCTCTGCTTTGAGGTTCATAGAAGTGCAGTCCCTACTTCAAGTCACTGGAGTAGAGAACCATTCCCACTGATTCCAGCGCACTAGTGAAGTAAACCCTGCTAAACAGATATTATTCTTAAGTTCTATACATCACAGATGCTTTATTGATGAGCCAATGTACATGGTTACTGGATAGGTTCAAATTTTACCATAAAATTATTGTTGACAGTTCTCCTTAGTTATGGTCATGATCTGCGTGCAAAGTTACATTTAAACAGAATTCAGTCAATGTAATTGATAAATTTAAAAATAAAACTTGAGGAACTGCTCATGATGCTGGAACTTTGTATTCATTAAAGATAAACATGGATAAGAGGTGCCATAAAACGCTCGTATTGAACGTAAAAAGCCACATTTCGTTAACCCTTCAATGCCTGCAACGCTTTAATGAGTGTAAACAGAAAACATAAATAGCACGATGCGAGCTAATGAGGCCACTGACGAAAAATTAAATTTATGCGACCAAACTCACCCGTCTGGTCCTTAGATTTGAGATGTTCGAGTGTCCAGAATAGAATTCTTACAAACCTGCTTGCGCAAGTATTTAGGTACGCCACATGAAAGTTTGTGTAAATACTGACTGTAAATACTGTATTCGAATTGATCGCAGTCGATTTATCTCGCCATTGTATTTTCCCTAATTATTAATTATTTCAGGTTGCATTGTATGGCTTATAAGCTCACTTGTGTTAATAGGTGAGCTCATAATAATCATAATTTTAATATGATTATTATAATAATAAAATTCCCTGTACAGTGTTAACGGTTTCAGCAATAAAGAGCGATTCAGCCACTGCTTCATTCATCTTGAAACACACCGAACACTTACGTTCTGCAAACGCTGATAAAGTTGTAATGTGATCTGTCCTACACTGCTTCCGCATGTGGCTTGCATGTAAATTGTGAGGCAGCTCATGTTCGGCTTAGGTCTCCTCTCACCCGCCTCATGTACCACAGTGCAGTGCCGCAAACTTGAATCTCTTGCAGTAATATTTTCAAATTTTAGATGTACATGACGAACAAATGTCAGCACTGGACTGCTGTACATGCTGGAATTCTAAGCTTGTATAACGACTATCATCCTTACTAATCTATTTTGTTCTTTCTAGCATTTTCTGGACAATTTTCATATATGAACGTAGAAAATATTTTCACAGGTTTCATTGGGCCATACTCGAATAATCATTCAATCTGAACTTCACGACTAGAGTTTGTTAGCGGTCTCATCTTAAAGTGGAATAATTAGATTTTTATTCATAGCGAGCACACAAACGGCTCGAGAAGGGCAGCAGACACTCACTAATGGTCTCCTCAAACTCTCACTCCGCCCCCAGCCAGCCAGCCGCTCTATTTACTCCCCTTTTACACCGTCTGCTCTTTAATTGAATTTTAATTAGGTCTATTTTCCAGAAGTGGACGCTATCGCTTTGGAGAGCAAAAAATTGCCCTCTAGATAACTCCCATTGACTCGAGGCCGGGAGCGCTCGCTCGCAGATAAATCCCACTTTTTCCTGGCATCCATAATCGCGGCCCTGATCGGCGCTGAGCTCTGCGCGCCTCCGGGCAGGTCACGGCTCAAATGTTGGCGGACCACGGTCACGGTTCTAAAGTTAGCTTTTTACTCGCCAATATCATCAAAAATTGGCGCTGTGATTTAAAGTCAAGTTTCTAAGGTCGGCTTTTTACTGGCCAATATTATCAGAAATGGGCGCGATGGCCCACGGTCACGGTTCTAAGGTCGGCCTTTTACAGGCCAATATTATCAAAAATTGACTGATCACGGCTCAAAAATTGATTAGTGTCGCGGTCGATGGTCACAGTTTTCATGTAGGTCTTTCACAGGTTAATATTTCTAAAATTGGCGGGTGAGGCTAAATTATTCACAAGTTATTCAGAGCTCTAACATCTGTGTCCAATTTTCCTTTTTTCGGTTATTTTCATTTCAATGGCTGAATCCTTAAAAAATTCGTTTCTTCTAACTTGTGCAAACATTACGCCGCTCGAATTGCAAAATATTAGTTCCCTTTTTATTGACCTCGCTTAAACAACAGTTAAGTTTTTAATATAGCATTACTACATTGAACAATTCTAATCTATGAGAATGAATTATAAAAACAGAAAAATGATACTCACGTTTCGCTGAAGCGGACCTTGTGAGGAAGTTTTTTTTTAGGATTCCGACGCCATTCGAACACTATAAAAATGAAATTTTCTTCAAATACCAGGAATAACATCAACAGTTATACTTCCTGAGATATGTTAATTAAAAACACACCAAATTGATCTTCTGCTCAGCGTCACCACTGCGTATTTACACTGAACGCGTCACACACACGGTACTGTAAGAAAAAGCGTTTTTTTTCTATTTCATTTGCTTGGTCATTTTCTCAAAAAACTTAAATTTCCACTATGAGTTATTTATTCAATTGTCCACTATGATCTAATTGCCCACTGTTATTCCTATCACTTCACGTAATAATTAAACTTGAACTGTCTGTTAGATCTCACCGGCAGTGTTCGGGACGAAGGCTAACACTTTTCTTCAATTAAATCAGTTGGCAGCCTTTCTTTCCTTTGCAGTGCTGGTCTTAGCGTAAAGACCCTCACTTTTCTTCATTCAAATCCTTGTGTAACCGCGATTTTTTTGCTGCTTATTCTCATCATGCTTGCTTTCATTACACAATAAATTTATCTATTTTTCAGAATATCAACCTAGTTATGAAACAACGTAATGAAATTTTTATGTAAGTTAACTATACTAGAGCAACTAAAAGCACCCTAACGTCAAGAAAAAAATATAGTGTATGGAAAAAAATAAGTAAATCAGGACAATTTCAGGTAACCTAAAAACCTCAACATAAGTAAACAGCACACAATTTAACGTGATGTAAATAATAGTTACATAGCCTTTGGTAACCAACTAATTAACGTAATGTATCATATTATGCAACATTATCTTTACCTGTCTAAGCTCATCTACATGTGATAGTATAAGTTACTCTTGCTCGAAGTAGCTAAAGTAAATTAACTTCTGTTTTGATAAGTTGTAGTCCCTTCCACATTATGCAGTCGCTTTTATTTATTTAGTTTTCTTGGTACGCAAGTTTTGTTCAAATGCATTAAAAATGTAAAAATTGCAATAAACTGAGAACGTTGTCGCTCACACAAAACCCAAAATGAAATGAAATACATTTAATTATCGTCTGCTTTTCTTATCCATTTGATCAGATATCAGTTTTTCCGCTACTCGAAAACAGCCGACCCGTGGATTTAAAGAATATTTATACAAATACAGATTTCTATCGCTTGACACTTTGTCTTATTCCCGACGCTTGAGACACATTGTAAGAGCCGTAATGAAAAATATTTACGCAAAATTTACAGCCGCTTGACCAACTCGCATATTCTGTTCGGTTTTGTCAACTTACTGTTTTTTTGTGTACTATTTAGAGCAATAGAAGAAAACAAAATGTAGCGACACAAAGAATCCGAGTGGCCCATTTCTGGGTCGTAACCCAAATTTCGAGCCATGTAGCAAAAATCACACACAAACACCAGAGTACTGTAGATGTATATAGAAGGTAATGACATTCACTCAATACATTATTCCGGTAATCGTTTGAAAAAATTCATGGTATGGCTTTTAACGAGAAGAGAGAACATATTTCAGCAAGAAAAATAAGTTGTTCAAAACCTTTGAGGTCATTCTCGCTTTACTTCTAAGAGTATTTTAGTATCAAAAAGAACACCCCTGTGATGAAGTGTATTATCAAGAAGTAAGAAGTTACCCTGTAGTATAGGCTACCTTTTTCTAGAACCTAGATAAACATGAGTATCGTCATCTCGCACCAACGCGCCTGAGTAAATCGAGGTCCTTGCGCAGCCAGAGGTCAGTCAGTCAGCCACGGCAGTTTAGGGACAACTTAACCATCGTGAGGTCTGTTAAGCTGTTTCCTAGGTGGTGGACAACGTCCATGGGGCGCATTAGTGTCTCGTGTAATGAGGTTCTTAATGAGGAGCTAAGGAGAGCTCCTTAATGGTACAGTAAAGAGAGCACTGCCATTTAACCGTCCATACGTGACCTCCTTAAACTGTCCTCCCAGCGTCACTCGTAACCTGTTTTATGTCCGCAAAATTGTTCTTGTAACTCCGGAATGAATTTGTCTCCGAAAATGTAATTATTACGTTTGAGTGTTGCATTACGCATCACTAATTCCTCGTGTATCTAATTTTTTTTTTCTCTTTATAACATAGAGAAACATTATGCAACAAAAATTTCTTTCGCGTCTCTGAAATTTTTTTTATTTTCTTTCATAATTGATGAAAATTTAATAATTTTTCGATATTGTTGAATCCTCAGTCTTCTGAATCATTCATGATGGTTTCATCACTGACAATTTTTCCCCATAGTATGACACAATTTTGCGGCTTCAAAGCACAGTATTACAAATGCTGGTTTTATAGGCATTCCTGTACAAATAGTTGCCCATGAGTCAACTGAAAATCTTCAATTGTTCACTGATACATGCAAGATAATCAGTTGGCGTTCATAAAGCTCAAAGATGCTTTTCCTAGAAGCGAATTTTACCAACCCTCAAAAATGATCCTGTCATCGTTTGTCAACTTTCATTGCACAGCTGTTCTATTTCTTCTTAAGACGTTCTTCTGATGCTAATAATTCTATCTCAGTAATTAAGATAGAAACAGAAATTCATTTCCTAATCAGCTTTTATAAAAGAACATTCAGGAACTCGTTACGTTTACATCTAGCGGTTGAAGATTCTGATGAGCAAAACGAAGATAGTTATCAGAGCTGTGAGCCCGTGTAGTTTGACTCTGCTGTTGGCCTGTAACTCTAAAATACCATGGAGAGCTAATTATACTTGTTGCACGTCAGAAATGCTCCGGCAGCCTCAACTCAAAGTCCCTATGTACTCAGTTAAACCAATTATGTGACTAATTTTATTTGTTGAGTTGTGTTAGTATAGTTTGTTTTATAGTTGCTTACCTTTATCTTTTACCTGAATATGTGTCACCAAAACTGAATGACCTTCAACCAACAATCATTTTTCAACAACAGATTTTATTCAAGACAGTAACTGCACAGCCTTTATCAACGCTTAATATTACCGTATCTGGTTAGATTTGTGTTTGAGAAGAGGCCTTCTTCCATCTCGGTTCAGGTTAGCAACATTTTGGGCGAAAGTCACTGCTGTCGAGTTGGTGTTTGTGAGGGCATCGCTTGGTGCTGCAGTGGATCTCACCTGTAAATGTTGAGGCAATTTTCTCTAAATGAAGCGTCCGAATAGCGACGCTCCCGATAGAGAATTTCTTCAAACAAAACCGCGCGCGTCGTCCTCTCAAACTCGAGAAAGAATTGGAAGAAGGCACCCGGGGAGAAAGAAAGGAATTTACGAGGGAGTCTCGCCAGAAAAGAGATATTGGCAGCGGAAAAAAGTCGTGGATATCTGCGGGAGTCCGATAATGAGGCGCTCGTCTCCAATACACCGCCACAAGTTGCGGGCCAGCGTCCAGTTCTGGGACCGCTCGCGCCTGCACTCAAATCTGCAGAGTAAATCTGTGGCTCAGGAAGTTGCATCCTGCCGCCCTCTGCAGGATATTGGAGCGCTCACGCCTCAATCCCGCGCTCAAATCGAAGTATGAAATCGCGCGCCTCTGCCTGCCTTACAGGCACCGGAGATGGAGGCGTAGAGCTTATTTTATTCTATTGACCGGTAGCGTAGAGCTTATTTTATTCTATTCTATTCACAGGTAGCGTAGAGCTTACTTTATTCTATTCTATTCACAGATAGCGTAGAGCTTATTTTGCTCTATTCTATTCACCGGTAGCGTAGAGCTTATTTCACTCTATTCTTTTTACCGGTAGCATACAGCTTATTTTACTCTATTCTATTCACCGGTAACGTAAAGCTCATTTTACTCAATTGACCAGTAGCGTAGAGCTTACTTTATTCTATTCTATTCTATTCACAGGCAGCGTCGAGATTATTTTATTCTATTCTATTCACCGGTAGAGAAGAGCTTATTATACTATATTCCATTCAAAATACCTCTATAGAATTGATAGTACCTCTGCAGAATTGAAAGTGGAGTCTTTCGACTTGAAATTATATATTGCGTGCGAAGCTTGAGTGAGCGAGGTTTGTACTTCTGTTGTGTGTTTAAATAGTTTTTGCATGGTACGACTCGAAGATATTGATAATGTTAATTTATAGCATAATCACAAGAATGAAACTTTTAAGTGTTATTAACCGATACACCAAGCAAAAAACTCCCAGCCAACTTTTTCCGTGATTGCAGTAGTCATATCTTACGCAGCAGAAAAACTACAGTTAATCTTCTGATAAGTTCGGCTACGTATCGCATTATTTGCGGACGGTTTATGAAAAATTGCATCTTGAGCGTCCGAATATGCATTTAATAATATACAGTTCATCCAGCCTTGCTCTTCAGTACCTTGAGAGTTGGGATCGATCCTGTACCTATTGCTCTTTGGATCGATCAGCTACGCAGATGCTCACATCGCTGGTCCGCAATATTTTGTATTCATGAGAATGTTTCAGTTGTACGCTCAATTTGATCATTACTTTTAGCTTAAAATGTCAATTATTACGCCAAATATACAGATCTTCAAGAAGTATACTCATTGAAGGATCTATATTTCAAATACTTGAAGGAAAACTACACGTTCTCATTTGACGCAAGGTTAAGAAGAAGCAACTCAATCTCAGTATCCTACACACATGCCGACACCATAACACGGTAGAAGAAACAAGGTAGGGTCAAATAAGTTTTTTCGTCGACCGTGCGGCAACGCTGACGTCATGGCAACGGACCAATAGCATCTGATAACACTGCTAGCCCCAAAACTGGCCTAACGAAATGTAGCAATGGTGATGTCATAAAGTTTGTTTGAAATGAAAGCGTTCTATTGACTAACCGAAGAAGAGGAAGTGTTTTTCACGGTAGAGGGAATAAGCTAGGGTCATTTCTATGGGAGAAAATACACCTCCATTTGTTCGGGTAGCCAATAGAACGGCTTTTTTCAGACAAACTTTATGACGTCACCAAAACGCCACGTCGTTAAGCCAATAGGGGAGCCAGATTTGGTTTTAACAGTGCTATCAGATGCAGTATGAGCGCTGCTAGTGGTTCGTTGCCGTGACGTCAGCAAAACCACACCGTCAACGAAAAAAAGACTGGTTTGAACCTACCATGTTTCCTCTACCGTGGTGTATTTCCCCATAGAAATGCCTCTACCTTGTTTCCTCTACCGTGTTGTATTTTCCCTATAGAAATGCCTCTAGCTTGTTTTCTCTACCGTGCACCATAAGCACATCATCCACACGATCCCTCGTGTCGTATCCACAGCTGAAGAAGCCCCCTCGTCGAGATGATGGGAAGCTCGTCTTGTTCGTCTGCCTGACGTGCCATTGCCCTTGTTTGTGCCGGCGTCGCCATGAGATGCGAGCCTTGCCTTCATTTCTTTAACAGATTCAAATAAAAGTTTTAATGGGCGACGTACTCAGACGGACGTCTTGTCTCATCTGCTCTTTATATTCAGGCGGTTTTGTAGCGAGACATAGGAAATGCTACAGATATTGGGAGTAAAGCTGACTATTGAACCGAGAGACGAGAAGTGATACTGATGCTGATAAAACGGAAAGGTGATACTGGAAAAGTAATACTGAAATAGTTCCTGGAAAGACCGTGCGTGAACAAAAAGAGAGTGAGGTTACAATTTAATAATCTGTGAAGAGGATGCAATGCGATCTCGAGAATTGATAACAATTAGACCTGAGACAAAATAAAAACCAGGCGACCCACGTTTCGGGGTAATTATTTATTCTTTTTATTGGACATCATTAAGCAGAAAAACTGTACAGCTAGCTAGTTGTTTTGACAGTTTTCAGAATTTGACGGCGATGTGATCCGACTTCTTCGTGATTCCTTTATTAACTATAGTGTTAGCAGTACATTCTATATCTATACCTAACTCACCATTTCGTACGAAGTATCGAAGCAAGAGCATTGAACCATTCAATTTCGGCACACTGGTAGCGTTACAAAACATTTAAACTAAAAACTTAACTTTAAACATTAAACTTTACATATCTCACATGTCGAATAATCTCATGTCGTTAACATGTATTGTTAGTGTTGCTGTTGAGAATCCCAACACAGGAACACGATGCAGACCTGAGCTCCGAGCGTCTCAGCAAATGTTGTTCCTATAAGTAAACCTGAATTGAATTCTGGATAGTTAACTAAGAATTAAAGACGACATAGTCCATCACCATCATGTATCCCCGAACGCGATCTGGAGATCAAGTATAAAATACTAAGACTTGTGAGCCATTGGTGTTTTTCCAACGTTTTATTTTCTCTGCATTCCATTAGCTTTACCGAAAGGTTGCTGGATGAAAACATTGATGATTTTTTTAAGCGCAAACAGTCTACGGTTTTTCAAACACACATTTCATTATGTCCGACTCTGGCACAAATTAATCTTATACGCGTAGTGAGCTTTTTTAGATTCTTCTTTATCTTGATTGCATATCAAAAATGTGCTAAGCTTAATACTTGGATCATCTCACATTCAGATGAAGAGTCCTGAATATTTTCCCATTGTCAACTGTGAACTGCTTACCACTGCGCTGAATCTACAAAGCGGCATTTGAAACTTCGGATCTGCGCCGCTGAGCGCCACCACAGCTCCTCAACTGAGGCATCGCTCTGAGCACATCTGAAACACATGTCAAATGCTTGGTACTTGGCAAGTACTGCACAATTTTGAAGTGGTTTTTATCAATTTTGAAAACAAATTATTTTCGCCCAGATCCGAGATTTTGAATTGGCGTGATTTTCATGTCAGGATGTTGCACGCCAAAATCATTCCCAAAAGCTTTTAAAATTGAGTAAGAATATTAGAGAATAGTTTATGTGCCGACAGATATGCTGAAATCGAATTGCATATCCCAACTGTTTACGTACATGTTATTACAGAGTAAAAGAAATGTGTAAAGTTTCGTTGTTAAAGTTCTAACATTGATTTTCAAAATATGTGAAAGAATCTTAGGAAGTTTTTCAATCGTTCATTACTGGAATTCGAGCTTCTTTTCAAAGTGCTACTTAATGGGGCCATTCTTTAATTCATACTTTGATTATCTATTAGTGATATTTCAAAAACTCGCAACATAATTTTGGAAATAAATAATTCCAAAAACGCGTAATGTATATCCTCCTCTTTACAAAACTTTCTACAGAGTGTGATGATACTCCCAAATAGCTTCCAGTCAATGATAAGCGGCAGCAAATTGTAGCAGAGATCATAGGAACTCTCGTCCATTTCACAAAAAACTAACTAACTCACCATTTTATAAGCCATGAGGACAACACTAGACCTCACCTGACCCCCTATGCACGAGCTTTGTTGTTTTTTTCTTTCGTTAAAATGCAAATTCTGAAACGAAATCCCTAGCTTAGCTTCAGTGGTTCTTAGGCAGAAGCTATGCCCAGTTCAAACGCCGTGTGTGATACGACTGATGAAACAGAAAGAAAAATAATTGTACGATAAAATAGCTAGTTAATTAGAATAAAAATTAGGAAGGAACAGTAAAGAGGAAGCCAAAATATTATTGACTTTAACTGTGGTGAGTCATCATCAGCTGCCCTACAAGCAGCATCAGCAGCACCACCAGCAGCAGCATTGTCAGAAGCCCTGTCAGCACTACCACCAGCAGCACTATCTGCAGTAACAACACTGTGATCAGTAGCACTGCCATCAGCAGCATCAGTATGCTACCAGAAGCAATATCAGTAGCTGCAGCATTGCTAGCAACAGCAACGCTACCAGTAGCATCAATACCAGTATCAAAAACAACACTTACATCAACATCACTACCACCAGCAGCATCACCACCAGAGTGCACAGCGGCGCACCACCACAAAGGGCAGCAGCGGCCACAAGTGCACCACAAACACCGCCGTGACACAAACTTTGCGGCGGCGCTTCACTCGAGAGACGCACGAGCGGCACACTTCGGTCCGGGACCGTCCTCGGGCTCACATGCCGGGACGCTTATGAACCAATATTCTTTTCAATATAATATTTAATTAAACATCGTTACAATATTTCATTAGAAATTGTAAGCAGCAACACACACTGAAAAAGTTGTCATGAATTTATTTTGCTCATTATCCTGTATTTCAGAACATCGCACAGCATTTTAAAGAACGCGTTTGTATTGTGATTTCCTCGATGCATAGAAATGTATTCGTGTATGTTTACGTGTTGGGTGTATGTATGCATAGATATGTGTTGTGAGTAGATATGTATGTGCATATGTGTGTATTTATTTACTGTGTAATTTACATGTACATGTGCACATGTA